>CAUZXS010000671.1:77500-80000 GCA_963585895.1 Sepioteuthis lessoniana
CGCCAACTAATATTTTCTTTAAAGAATATTTCAATTTACTTAAAATTAAAGTGATCTGGTAATATAGTATTTTTAATACATCTAATTGATATTGAGATCAAGACATTCACATTATATCTATATGTACATATAAGAAGTTTCATTTATTAAATAAGGGTAATTTTAGGGAAAAAGCAAAGTAAACTTTATGTCACAATTCTTTTTCCATTGATGTAAACTCTGCATTGTCTGGTGTTGGTTTAAAAAAAAAACTATTTACAATCATGCAAAAATATTTGTTTTAAAACAATTAAAAATGGCATCAAATTAAAAAAAAGTTCTCCAGGCTTGAACAGAGATCTGTAATCAAATCTTTGGCAGCTAAGAAGTGAAACCCATGTGAAATTTACAGAAGAATGTGGAATGTGTACAAAGAAACATGTTTTTGTCAAAAAAAAAATATTGACAAATAGGCTAAACATGGAATTTCCACTACCACTGTCTTTTTACCTCTACCCGAGTTGAAAAGACAGTCCATAGAGTGGGAACGCACTGACTCTCCAGTAAAGAAAAAGATCAGGGTGCAGCAGTCATTAAAAAAAGGTCATGGTGACAGTCTTCTAGGACATTAAAAGAACCATCATTATTGGTTTCATAGAAAAAGGTCCCACAGCAAAGAACCAAGGAAAAGTTTACCTTTTTTATTGAATGACTCTGGTATCAAAATATGAAGTTATATATATATATATATATATATATATATATATATAACGAGCCTCATATTTTGGTGCACCATTTATTTTTGAACCTATGTATGTTGTAGTTAATTTATAAGATTATTTGTTGTAATCCAGCCATATTACCAGAACGTTCATACTAGAGTAAATGTAGAGGTAATATAGGTAAATTACAGAAAATAATCCTATATACAGGTAAATATGTTTACAAATTTTAAATAAAGAAAGTACCAAAAGAATTTGGGGGTGTCCATGTGGTGTAATGGTTAAAGCAATGGCCTGCGGAATAATAGCAAATGAGTTCGTACTCCAGTCGAGCTATTGTGTTCCCTTTCGGGGAAATACCCTTGGGAAAGGTATGAACCTCCTTATCCTCCCAGCTATGGGTTAAATAGTACCACTACTGTACTTCTAAAAGGATGGGTTTGGCATTGAATAACCTACAAAGGTTGATATACCATTAAACAAAGAAACCAAAAGAATTTATACATCATGCATATACCCTACACAAGTCAAAAATAGGCATTGTTCGTATAAGTCTTTTTGTTTACAGAAATATGAACAGATTCGTTTTTTTTATTCTAATTTTTTGGCAATATAATTAATAAGATTTCTATGACTAAACACAGATTATTTTTCATGGTGTTAAAAAATAGATAAATAAATAAAAGAATTTAAAAAATAACTAGCAGAGAGAATAAACTTGAACAGCAGAAAATTTCACATAAAAATTTGCAAAGAAAGAAATCACTGATACAGTAAGATATTGTCAGGAAACACAAGAAAAAATGGTTAAAAAAAAAAAAAAAAAAAGAAAAAAACAGTAAAAAGTATTAACAAACTTACTTTTCCTTGCATTACCATTCTCACAGTGAGAATTGCGGCGGTCTGAATTGGGCATGGACTGCTATCATTTTGTTGTACCATTTTTTTATCTGTTGCCATGACAATCAAGCACTACCTCTTATTAGTTTTGGCACTGTGGCTTCAGTTTCTTAGACTGAGAAAGAAAGAAAGAAAAAAAAATAATAATTATATGTGGACATTAAAACATTCTATTAGTCAATGTATTAATATTTGTTATCATAGTTCATAGACTCCATGTGCAATCCAAGCGTTAGCATTAGACGTACTTATCAAAATATCTCAACCGATGGAAACATATTGAAAATCAATGAATTACTGGCTGCACAAATCTGGAGCTTATTATCAGGTTGGTATTTGTATGATAAATAACAAGTGATGACAATTACGAACGGAGATCAATCATCTACAGTAAGTGGTTATTGCTGTTGCCACAACTGCTGTTTTATAGAGAGAACATATTGGCTTTGATGCTATCAATCGAGAACAGAACTGGAAAAAAAATATTGTTTGATTTTTCAGACAGTTGTCTTCATCTTTAGTGTTGTTTGTGGTAACACAACTTTTCGGCTGCTGTATCCTCTGGCCTTCCTCAGGTGTCCCTTGTTTATCGGGACATAGAAATGATTCAACCAGGGTAATCATTTTTAAAGTCTGACTGTTGATCAAGCAAGGCATCCAAGAAATATGAACATGTTATTGATAAATTCAGACAGAAAAGGAAAAAATTTATCAACTTTTTCATACCTTTTAAAAAAACTATTATCTTTTATTTATTAAAGCAATAGTCCATGAGCTTAATTTTGTGGTAGGACCCTTATATGATTTTTTAAAATTGTGGAGCACGTATCTACTTATTTTTTGGGGCGAGACAACTTTTGTCATTCTAATCTATATATAAAGCAGCTTATTTTGTCTGG
>CAUZXS010000671.1:85000-92500 GCA_963585895.1 Sepioteuthis lessoniana
ATATATATATAAAAATGCACACACACACACACACACATATATATATATATATATACACATGCACACACACACACACACACACACACATATATATATATATATACACATGCACACACACACATATATATATATATATATATGCACTCATGCACACCTACATATACACATATTTACAAACACACACACACACACACACATATACACAACAATGTTTTACAAACAACTGAAAAAAAATGCATATCTTTTCTAGAACTCTTAACAATCTAATAATCAGGTGATTCGTTTGTCTGAAACTTTTCCATACAAAAACAAATCAAAAATAAATTGTACTGAAAGTTAATGAAATGTTCTTGTATAAAGGTGAAAATTTGTAACATTTGTTTGAGTTACCAACTCATAGATGTTAGCCAACGATAGACACGTCTGCACAAAGAAGAGCCATCAACTCCAATTCCTAAGCCCAGCATCAATTAATATCCTACCATAGTGCTGCCTGCACTAGAGATCTTCACACATTCAGCATATTTTTCTGTCAAGAAACTATTTATCATTGCTTAAAGTTATAGTAAAGATAGCTGGTACATTCCAATTTTTCACCTGTTATCTGAGAACTTTCGAGCAATACATACTCATATAAGTATAGATCTACATATCTGTTGCAATTACTATTCTACTTTAGATACTAAGTATTATGTATCTTCCTCCTCTTCCTCCTATATTTGTATTGTTATAAATTATCTGTCTATTAATATACTTGTTTGTAATTATATACATTTCATACGTGTATGTCACATCTTGTCACTACCTCAGATTAATAAATGGATCCTTCTGAAGAATATGCGAAAGGTGAAAGTCAAAAATGAATCAAAGAGAGAGAAGAGTAAAAGAAAGAAAAGTGTAAAAAAAAAAATGGAAAAAAAAGATTGAAAGAGGAAGAATGAAAGAAAAAAGCAAAGATAGAAAGAAGAAAATAAAATAAAAGGTATCGCACTTGAACCGGGCTACTCAAACTGGTCCATATTGACCCCTAGGTTGGGGAATAACATTTTGATTTGGTGAATGAAAGCAAAGGTTTCCACAGAGGGCTAAATTTACAAGTTTGCAATTATGAATCCATTCATAAAAAGAGGATAAAAGTTACAGGATTATATGAACTTGTTGTCAAATATAGAAAACTATAGTAAAATAGCCCAAGATATATGTAACTATTGAGCACATTTTATTAATTTTTGCATGTTCGTATATAATAAGAATCTGGTTTTAACCATGCGTATTATTTACCAAGTAAACAAAGTAGCACTTTGAACATAGAACACGGAATTTATGTTTCAAACCAACAAACCTGCAACCTAATATTCGGGAACTCTTCTGTACTCACCAAACCCATCCTTCTCATTGAAAAATAATTCAAGAATCAAAAGATACATTTGCATTTATAACTGACTTATTCTTTTCTTATATAAATTATATAAAATGTTAATAGATTATTATCTGTCTGAATTTTTTGAGATGAGGCTTGAAGTGCATTATTTTGAGTGTGATTTTTCAGACTATTGTCTTCATCTTTATTGTTGTTTTGACCGCTGTATCCTCCAGCCTTCCTCATGTGTCCTTTGTGTTTTAATTAACAACAATAAAGACGAACACAACAGACAGAAAAATCACATACTAAATAATGCACTAGTAGATTATGATTTGTAATTGAATATTCTGTTAATTAATTAGAGGGAGAGTGAAAATTAAATTTGGATAAGTTTGAGAAGACCTGCACTTGAACAACAGCTAGAAAACATCAATTTTGTCTTGAATATTAGATTAATAAACAAATCACAATGAAAGCACTGATTATTCTCCTTATTAATGCCCAGTCAGTTGGGGCAGTAGAATATACTGACTGTATCTCTGCAGAGAGGTCAGACCTCCCCCCCATATCGATCACCACTGCATATCCTGAATATAACACTAAACTGTATCTGATGGTGAGGTTTCAGTTTTGGAGCTTGGGGAGTGTAGAATACCCCTTCATTACCATTACTCCCTTATCCACTCTGACCTGAAGTGATTGTATCTGTTAAGGTCCCCTCTTTGGGTCAAATAGGAATATTTAATCATCTTCTAAACTTGAAATCATTTAGCTGTGTGCAAACAAATTACAAATGTTAAATTGAATTATTAGTATTACATAGCAAATCTTTAAGCCCAGTGTCAATTAACGTCTTACCATAATGCTGCCAGCAAACAAATGAGCTCTGGCTCATTTAAAAATGTTTTCTACCAACTATTCATTTGCAAATCATATTTAATATATATGTATAAAGAGGATTTAGCAATAAATAATCTACAAGGGTTGACATGCCATAAAACGCAACATTACAATTATTATTAGTCATGCCTCCTTGGGCATCTCCCCTTTTTACCAACTCATATCAACCTTTAAAAAACACAAAAAAACACTTTGCACAGAACATGTACACCAATAATGCAATATCTCTACCTAGATCAAATTATGATAAGTAATTCAGCTAATTCTTTTTCTTACAATTTTTTCTTAAATCATCAAGTTTAATCTTAAATCTCTTTCACACTATTGCTGTTTTCAAACTCATCTGGCCCTTTTTTCCCAAAAGTATATTAATAAAAGATCTAATTGTTTCAAGCCAGATTATTAAAGTTAAGAAACATTGAGGTTGCTCTGCTCTGACATGAGTGACCAATTGGCAATAGCAACCTATGGCTTGTCTGCCAGACTATGAAAAGTTTAGTAGATAATTATTACTTCACAAGTTCTGACATGAAAAAGAACAGAATTTCAAAATATAAAAAGAGATCAATTACAATTTTTCTTTGTACATATCTTTGTTGATAATTCATGTATTATTTAGGAATCTGTATATATTATTAACCCAACTGCTTTGCCATAGGCAGAAAGTAACACCAGGTCAATTTTTAAGTAAAATAAAGCTGCTTTAAATTCAGAGTTTTCCTTCTCCTAGACTGGTTGCCTAACCTGAGCTAAAGAAACCAGTCTGTCCAACTATTTAACAATAGCTGAGTGGGGAAAAGAGATGGATATATCCCAGTTTGAAGGGCATTAAAGCAAGGTGAAATGCAAACAACCTCATCCAGGATTCAAACCAGAGTTGCTGATTACATTTTCTACAACAAAAACAATTATGCTAAATGCATAAACTGTACAAAGGATCTTTTATATCAGAAAGCATCTGTAGCCTAGGATTAAATGAAAAGACTTCAAATTCTGAATGAGGGTATCTATATCTCACTTAACACCAACGCTATCAAGAAAGGCATGAATGCTTATCCTCCTTTCTTTCAGCTTTGGATAAATAATCCAGCTTTGTGTTTTAGTTTACTTTGGTTTCTTTATTTAATAGCATATCAACCTTTGTGGGTTATTTAATGGTAAAGCTAGCCTTGCATAAGAAAGCCCAGTGAGTTGGAGCTGTAGAATACGCCAGTTGCATCTCTGCAGAGTATCCTGGATATGAAATTAAACAAACTGATAGCACCTGATAGGGTCCTGTCTATGGTTTGAATAGAACTGTTTGGTATTTAACAAATGATTCATGCTAAATTGAATTGTAAGAAATAGAACCATTTGATCATTTAACTGTGTATAAACAAATGACTGATGCTTAATTGAATTGTTAGTGATATAGCAATACTTGGAACCATTTAAATTTGCTGACTAAACTGAATAGCTTGAAAGAGAACTCTTTCTGACATTTAAGATGTGTACTTATGCTAAACTGAATTGTTTGAAATTGAACTGTTTATATGGACAAAAATGGATTTGGCATTAAATAACCTACAATGATTGATATGTCATAAAACCAAACCAACCCCAATCTTTATACATATATTTAACATAGGATTTGTGAACACATTTTGTTGATACTCAGTTAAATGATCAAACAGTTCTATTTCTAACAATTCAATTTAGCATGAGTCAACAAAGTTAAATAGATGCAACATGTAAAAACAGTTCTATTTTAGACAATTCAGTTTAGCATAAGTATACAGTTTAGTTCTATTTGCCCCATAGATAGGACCAGAGTGGACCAGGGAGCAATGGCAATAAAGGGGTACTCCGCATTTCCCAAAGCTCCAGCATTACTGGAGCCTCACTATCAGATTGTTTAGTGTGGTATCCAGGATACACATTCGTGGAGGGTCTTACCCCTCTGCAGAGAAGCAGTCGGTGTATTCTACAGCCCCAGCCAATTGGGCAAAGAACTGGTTATAAGAAAAACAAAAATATTCATCTGTTATTTGGAAGGATATCTGATTTCCTATTGGGTAGACTTTTAAAAGTAAAAACTATAAAGGATTATATATATATATATATATATATTATATATATATATATATATATATAGTTATGTTATTTGACAATTTGTGTATATATATATATATATATAATTATACATTGTCAAATTATAACATAACTTTAGATATAAGTATTTATTGATATTTGATTATTTTAAAGTGGAGGTTGGAAGAGATTGGATAGCAAGTTTAAAAAGTTGCAATAATCAATTTAAAAATTCTTATTGATTCAATTACTTCTTTTGTAAACATTTCTATCAGATGAAAAAAGTACAATGGTAATTTCAAAGAAAGAATAAGTACCTGTAGTACACCTCTTTAAAAAAAAGCCAAAAAAACCCTGATAATATTAGGTATTAACTACAACCAAACTCTCTAACCAAAACTATGACTATACAGTAGTTAAAAAATAAATACACCCCTTATATGCATTTTATTATGAACAAATTGTGATGATTTTAAGGAGTTCCCTAACTGTTGACTGTAATTGACAGGTTATTGATCATTCAGAAATCTAATGTCTCTGATAAAATCAAGTTGGATTTCTCCAAAGTTGTTGCAGTGTCAGTACTACTGCATGGATGCACCACCTGGATATTAAGAAAACACAAGGAGAAAAAGCCTAAAGTGAGCTACACAAGAATGCAAATCAGCTGTTTTGAACAAATACTAGAACAATACTCCTACAAAACAGTAGCTGTACAGCAATTCACCTCCCATCTCATCCAATTAAGACAACTAAGACATGCAGTGCACTGTTGAGGAAGCAAGGAAAAACTTATGTTTTCCTATAGATTCCTACACATAGACACACCAGTTTTGACCAACCAGCAAAGACTTACATATATTGACTCTTTGTGGGAACTAGATTTTGCTGGAAAGACCTACCTGGAGTGATGAATGATAAGGACAGATAACAAAGGAGAGTCATAGAACTCCATGCTTTAAGTGCGACTTGATGATGGCAGTATATATATATATATATATATATTTCTCTTCAAAAAACCAACAATCCATTTCTTGTTTGATCTGAAGAAGTTCTGTTAATGTTTTAGTGCACTGATGTATATCTATGCTTCTAATGGGTTGGAAATAAATCTACTATCTTAATGTGACCGATTGTTGGTTATTTTGAAGAGAAAATTATTTGGTCTGTGGATTTATTTACATTGAGCTCTTTACCAGGATTATTTAAATTTAATATTTTCTTTTTGAATATTTTATTGGTCCTGATTGGAATTATTCCCTACACCGGATTTACTGGATTGAATAATATCTCATATATATATGTATATATATTGGCCAACTTTTTCTTGTTATACAAAATTTCCCTAGGTTTTTTGCATTTTTAAACATCTATCATTGATTTAACATCACTAATATCATCCCTCATAGTCCTGATGATGGTTCATTAGAACCGAAATGCTATAGTGTTGACTTTGCTTCTCGATAAATCTCTCCTACTTGGATTACCTTGTTATCAATTTTTCTTTACCTAATATATATATATATATATATATATATTATATATATATATATATATATATATATAGAGAGAGAGAGAGAGAGAGAGAGAGAGAGAGAGAGAGAGAGAACTGAAAAACAAGAAAATCCAAAATTGATGAATTTATTATGAAAGGAAATAGACATTAAAACATATCGGTTTTAATGATCATTCATCGTGACTTTAAAATAGTGAAACAAGTGTTGATAGAACAATTTCAGTTTTCTCTATACTGTCGAATTCCTTTCCATTATTTACTTACATATATAAAAATGTATCCATAATATAGTTTGATAAATTTAGAAATAAACTGGATTTCATTTGAAGATGGTAGGGACAGATGGTAAAGTAGACTCAAAGAAATCGATACTGTCTGCACAACTTGATAATGATATATATATATATATATATATATATATATATATATATATATATATGTGTGTGTGTGTATCAATATACTTAACTAAATTTAAAAATAAAATGTGCTCAGTATCTTGATTCAATGATTGTATAGGAGAGAAAATGTTAGTAACTGAATGCTTTTGACTATGTCTATACTAAGACACACACACACAAACACACATATATATGTGTATAAAAATGAACTATGAACAATTTTTCAATGAAGGTGCATAGATAATCCTGAAGAAAGAACTGTCAGCGAACAGAAATGAATATAAATGTTACCGATAGAATAGGGCTATATATATATATATATATATATATGATGTTAATCCATTGCGATTCCTCTTACAATAGAAATACCTTTATAATCCTGAAAAACGAATCATCAGAGAGCAGGAATGTATACAAGTGTTATAAAAAAAAAAGGGTTATTATATATATATATGTACATGAATACCCACAGAGTCAGAAGTAATCTACCTAGGTTTCACCTAAATGGATCATTAGGATAAATTCTGACTGGGTCAATTGCATTTTATTGATTAAGACATTGCCTGAAAGTATAAAAAATTAACACACAAAGAAAAAAAAGCCAAATGGGAAAGATATATTTTACCTACCAAGTAAACAAACTTTTTATGCCAGTAAATATTAAGTATTTCTGACCTTTGGTTGAGTAATTCATTAGGATTGTTATAGAAAGCTTATTTCTCCTCCATGCATATTTGTCAATATTTATCTCCTGTCTTATATTTACAACATTTTTTTTTACTATCTCCTGTTTTAATATTTTGTATAAGTTGTTTGATGGGTGAAAGTTTTTCTTTATCAATCTAAAGAATTCCTTCCCTAATTCATTCACTACTACCATATTGTATTATGGCATAAACTATAAGATTTTCCTTGCCATAATTCTCCTTCTATTATGTACCTGTTGTACAAGTTGTGTGTAATGTCTAAATAATCCACGATTTTTAAATTAGTTTGGATGTCCAACTTGAATCCAAACCAACTCAATATTTGTCTCGGCTTCCCACTGGATAGGACTTGACACAAAGTCAACGACTCGAAGGTCGATTATAGTGTGGATTAGGGGAGGGAAAGGTCGAGCATGAGCCGAGGCTGGCCTATGCTGCTCATTGGCCCATTTAGTGTAATGAGGGCCTAATGAGCCTAGCTGGACTTTGACCCAAATCTGGGTCCAGGCATGTATACCTGATTATAGCTTAAACTGGACAGCATGA
>CAUZXS010000671.1:97500-100000 GCA_963585895.1 Sepioteuthis lessoniana
AAAACATCCTTTTGAGTATTCATTGTGTCAAAACCTAATGAATCATTATTTTAAAGTATGACTCCAAGGAAAAATGGTATATTAACCCCATATGGGTTATTTAATGCTAGAATTTGATTCAGTCTCCAATGTTTGGTCATAATCATAAGTATTTATATCTTCATCTGCAATCATTTTCATTTTCAATAGCACTGTTTTCATCAACAATAATGATTTGTTTACACACAACTATATAGTATCAAATACTTAAGTACACAATTATATGGTTTCAAACAACAATTTCTTTGTTATTATAATAATGATAATACACAAAGAAGCTCCTATTCTCTAGGACTTTGCTATCCAAACTGATAAAAAAATAAAGAGCAACAAACCAGACATAGAAGTTAAAGACAATAGAAAAAATGTGTTCTAATTGATATGTCAGTGCCAACTGATAATTACATGATTGGTGAGTTGGATAAATATGTACCTACTATCTGCATTTGGTACTTTGTCAACATAAGTGAGAACCAACTTTTGATCTGGATTCATTTAAACACTGAGGCATAACATACATATATATATATATATATATATATATATATATATATATAATATCCAGTCAGCGTCCAAAGACAGTCGGTGTGAATTATTCTTATATAAAATACATGAGGAATAACCTGGTTTGAGTTTCCATCTGATTAAACTATATATATATATATTAGATGATTTTGCAGATTTTCATCAGTTTTATACATATTTATGTGTATAAAATTTTATCATTTTCAAAACAACCAAATATATGTATATAATATCCTGTTATGAGATAGCTTTTCAAGAGGTCTCATCGCTAGCATACCGCCATAGCTGATCAAAATTTTGTGGATGAACATGTAAAAGTATCAGAAAATATTGTTCAACTAAATGTCAAGAGATATCATTAACTAAGTCTATTCTGGCACAAGGCCAGAAGTAAAGAGCTCTGAATAGTGAATAAGATGCCATTTATGATTTGGAGTGAATGAAGCAAGGGAAATTAACCTTATCACACTCGACAAGCTTGATACAAAGTGACTGGTTGGTTTCCTGTTAGAATATATGCAAGTTTTGATAAAACTTTGACCGGCAACAGCCACTCATGGAAATCAAATCCACCGTAATGTCAGCTCAAGATTAACTTTTCATAAACAACACTCCCTTCCCGAAACAAATGAAAGCCTAAAAAACGTACATTTTTTTTTACTTTTGAACATTTCACTCAGCATTGATTAAGAAAAAAAAAGCCACTTCATTCTCAAAAAGAAAAAAAATTTAAAGTTTTAAACCAAAATATTAACTGCCCGGTAATTAGAACCGCGAATGAGAGGAAAAGAAAATACTTTAAAACAACCTGATCAAAACAGTCACCACTATAAAACCCAAAATGAACACTAGAACAAACCATTTACATCCTGAAAACGAAATGACAAGTGTTGAAGAAAAATAAATAACCGAAAAGCAAATTCTCTTGTGTACTTATTCATTTTAAAATATATATATATATATATATATATATATAAATACATACACACACATATATATATATATATATATATATATATATATATATAAATACATACACACACACATATATATATATATATATATATATATATATATAAATACATACACACACATATATATATATATATATATATATATATATATATATATTAGTTTTTATAAATATTTAATAGCATGGATATTTATTTGTGATCACTGTCTGATGATTACCATGTAAAGACTGCATGAAACCAGTGGTCGCAGATTAGCATCCATGCTATTAAACATATATAAAAACCGATATGTATTTGTTTATTATTATATTATATAATAGCTCTATCACAGATATTGAACACTTTCCAAATTATACCATATTTGGTCTGCTACTAACCCAACAAATGAGATAGTGACAACCATATACTGCTGTTGTGTATATATATATATATGTATATATTTATATATATAAGGATATGATAAATATTGAGTCAGCATAGCTTGGTAACTGTTTCTTGCTCATGTGATCATTGGACCCAGTCATTGGTCTGATGTTCTCATTAATAAGAAACTGACGGTTACTATCTCCATACTATTCTAATTATACATATATATATATATATATATATTAGCAATGTAGTTTGGTATGTTAATAAATAAAGAGTGCTCATATGTAGATCTAAGTTACAATATCACAAACACAGAGTCAATGGTAGTTGGTGATTGTTAGTTTCTTATCTACATGATGCTCTGGTTTGGTTATACGTTTTAATGGTATATCAACCCTAAGTGGTTATTTAATGCCAAATCCTTTTTATACATACAATTTTTAAGTGAATAGTTTGTTAGTAACACTTATTAAATGAGCCAGAATTCAGTTGTTTGCAGATAATTAAATGGTTTCTGGCATTGCTATCTCACACTAATGGTTTTATTTCCACACAGTTAAATCGTATCAATCACAGATATCAAAAATTAATAA
>CAUZXS010000671.1:105000-107500 GCA_963585895.1 Sepioteuthis lessoniana
CCAGTGGAATGTAAGCTTTCTTGCTAACTACAGCTAGTGCTTGAAATGGGATGTGGTGGTTGCTAAGCACAAGAGGAAGTCCTGGAAAAGACCTTTCATCTATGAATAGCTTCTTCTGAGTATTTTTCAGTTGACTATGGCATAATGTGAGCTTTCTTCAGAAATCAGGATCGTGTTGTGCCACTAACACGGATTTCCCTCACTCTCTCTTGTCATTTGTCTATGGGCCATCACTTCTGGCTGGTCTTTCAGACAACATCCTGTGTCTGTACAGAGCTATTGTAAAGTTCTAGTTGGTCATCCAACCCTTGCTTGTCTGTATGAAGGGTCGATATCATTATTTGTTTAATTCAACAAGAAAAAATAGGGTTATAATACTGTTCTATATATTTCAAATAAGAGCTTGTATCTTAAAAATTTGATTGGATTAGAAAATATGAGAATGGTTTTTGGATTCAGTGTAAAAAAATGTCAAAAAATCATAAGAATTATTTGTGTTTGCAATTCTTGAAATCATTTAACTGTGTGCAAACAAATGAGCTCTGGCTTGCTACCAACAAAGTATTCAAAACTGTGGGAACAGCATTTCAAAAATCTACTAGGAAACCCACCGGAAATAACGGATGAACCGATCACCAGAATTATTAGTAAGCAATTAGACGTAAAACTAGGTCCTTTCACCAAAGAAGAACTCGACACGGTTCTCAGAAGAATTAAAAATAGGAAAGCGGCGGGGCTAGACGAGATCCCCCCAGAAGTGTGGAAGACGAGACAATTCGACGATATACTGCTCCGGCAATGCAACGCAGTCTATAGTCAAAATAGGATAGAACGATGGACGAAGGGATGCATCCTTCCATTCCCTAAAAAAGGCGACCTCGGACTAGCCAAGAACTACCGAGGGATAACACTTACATCCATAGCAGCCAAAATCTACAATGCCCTACTACGAAACCGCATAGAACCCAAAATGGAAAACATCCTTAGGAAAAACCAAAATGGCTTCCGGAGAAATAGATCCACAACCTCACAAATACTGACCATCCGTAGAATCCTGGAAGGCGTTCAGGCAAAAAACTTACAGGCGACATTACTATTTGTCGACTTTACCAAGGCCTTCGATTCCATACACAGAGGGAAGATGGAGCAAATCCTACTAGCTTACGGCCTACCAAAAGAAACCGTAGCAGCGATAATGATTCTCTACAGAAACACCAAAGTAAAAGTACGTTCACCAGATGGAGACACAGAATACTTCGACATTGTTGCAGGAGTACTACAAGGAGACACACTAGCCCCGTACCTCTTTATCATCTGTCTAGACTATGTGCTTAGGACTTCGATCGACAAAATCAGAGAAAATGGCTTTGAACTGACTAAGAGAAGAAGCAAAAGGTACCCCGCAAAAACAATCACGGACGCCGACTACGCTGATGACTTGGCGTTACTAGCGAATACGCCTAATCAAGCAGAGACACTACTACATAGTCTGGAACGAGCTGCAGCTGGCATTGGCCTACATGTCAATGCAAACAAAACCGAATATATGTGTTACAACCAAACAGGCAACATTGCCACACTAGACGGAGCCTCTCTGAAACTAGTCGACAAATTCACCTACCTAGGAAGCAGCGTCTCATCAACCGAGGAGGACATCGACACACGACTGACGAAGGCATGGACAGCTATCGATAGGCTCTCGATCATATGGAAGTCGGACCTAACAGATAAAATGAAACGCAGTTTCTTCCAGGCAGCGGTTGTGTCGATACTGCTATATGGATGCACCACATGGACGCTTACAAAGCGGCTGGAGAGGAGGCTGGACGGAAATTACACAAGAATGTTGAGAGCAGTATTAAACAAGTCCTGGCGACAACACCCCACGAGACTCCAACTATACGGACACTTGCCCCCCATCACAAAAACTATACAAGTTCGACGAACCAGACACGCAGGACACTGCTGGAGAAGCAAGGACGAGCTCATAAGCGATGTACTCCTGTGGACCCCCACTCATGGATGTGCAAGAGTGGGACGACCAGCACGAACTTACATACAGCAGCTATGTGAGGACACGGGTTGTAATCCTGAAGACCTGCCGGAGGCGATGAATGATAGGGAGAAATGGCGAGAGACGGTCAGGGATATCCGCGCAGGCGGTGCGACATGATGATGATGATGATATGTATATATAAACAGTATTTAGCATTAAATAACCAAGAAGGGTTGATATGCCACAAAAACCAACCAACCAACAAACCAACCAACCAGCCTAGAATGTTACAAAATATTGCAAAGCTTTTGATTCACTTTGGTACAACATTAAAGATAACAGTAGGGCATGAAATTTTATGTAAAAAAATATGAAAAATCATTTGAGTATTTAAGATCCATTTGAACTTGAATTTTCTAAATTTTGACAGAGTTTTCTGCAAGGGGCTTGCAAAAATTTCTCCGAGGTCTGGGTGCTGTTAGAAATGTGAGGCTTCTGAGCTAG
>CAUZXS010000671.1:112500-121947 GCA_963585895.1 Sepioteuthis lessoniana
ACTAAAGAACTAAGTTTGTTCTAAGATTTTCCCATGATTAGCAATAGAACAGATGGATTCATACCTTTCCTAAGAGTATTAGCACAAAAGAGACTGCAAACAATCTGTGAGAACATAAAATCATAAAAAAATATTGGATAATCTATATTTAATTTAAGGTATTTTGTTTCCATAAATATTTTATGATTTATTATCAACCTGCAGTTTTGTAACTTGGGTAGGATGGCTTAAAAACTTCAAAAACATTTTAATTCTTATTTTAATTATTATAAAGATGCTTCTGAGACTTCTCTGAGATTCATGTCTCTGGTACTTAAGCTTTAGTTTTATTGTAGATCTCTTTCTTAGCTTTTGTATACATAGTTTTGTTAGGTTAATTGGTTGAATGGCAAATCAACCCTTGTGGGTTATTTAATGCTAAATCCTGTTTTGTTGTATCACAATTCTTTAGAGCGACTAGACACGTAGGACGCTTGAAGCTGAGATCGAAACCTGCCCAACTTTAGGTTAGATTTAGTATCATACCACTCAGCCAACTGGCGACAAACATCAGCTCGGAAATTATTAGACATTATGTATTAGCGTTCGTTTGTGTATATTTTGCCTTACCGGATACCAGAGTGCTCAATTCCTTTGAAGAGCTTTGCATTATGCGAGTGGCAGCCGTTAATTCCTTCACCAGAGTGCTCAACCCCCGTATATATATATATATATATATATATATATATATATGTGTGTGTGTGTGTGTGTGTGTGTGACTTGTAAGCAAATTGATCACACTTTGTTGATCGTGAGTATTTATTTTTATTTCAATTATTTGTAATTGAATGATAATTATTGTAGGAAAAGGATTCAATGTATCAAAAGGGCTCATCTAGATAAAGGCTAGACAGCAATCTTAATATCTAAAAATCATTAGTTTATTATGGAAAATGCTTAGTTGTTAACACATTTATATCTAAGAATAATTAATTATACAGTTTCAGTACTTTCTGATCACACTACATAAATAGTCGTATTTTAATAAACTGAGCTTTCTTTGGTACAAGGCTAGAAGTATGAGCACCTGGTAAAAATTCATCTCACAAACAATAATCTGTAAGTCTAGTTCATATAAGTGTGTGTGTGTGTGTGTGTGTGTGTGTGTTTGATTTGTATGTTAATAGTTTAAAGAAAACTTTATCTTTAAATGAGAACTCACTTATTTGTTTACAGTTAAATGGTTTCAAGTATTGCTATCTATTACTAATAATTTTTACCGGGCCTTTGGCCTAGTGAGTCGAGTGTTCACCAATCGTCTGGGAGACTGGGGTTCAATCCCAGGTCGAGTCATACCAAAGACAAAAAAAAATGATACTTAGTACCGCCTTGCTTGGCACTCAGAATTATAAGGTTAGGATCAAGGGTAAAGAAGATCAATACTGAGAAAGGAGTAGCACCCTCCCTTACACCTCGGTGTAGTAGCTATTGAAAAGGGAGCCTTCTGGTCGCCCTCGTCTAAGGTTGCTAACTTTACTACTTACTTATATATAAAGTTAAAAGTTAGCGACCATAGTCGAGGATGACCCGAAGGCTCCCTTTTCGATAGCTACTACACCAAGGTGTAGGGGAGGGCGCTACTCCATTCCCTGGATTGCTCCACTTTACCCTTGAACCGTACCTTATAATGCTGAGTGTTAAGCAAGGTGGTATCAAGTACCATTTTTAAAGTCTTTGGTATGACTCGACCTGGGATTGAACCCAGGTCTCCCGGGCCATTGGCGAATATAGACACACTAAAAGGCATAGCTTGTCACAAGAATTGAGCACTACAGAGCTTTGCTGATAAAGTATATATAGATAGATATATGTATAAAATTCCTTCACTTACACTGAGAATGGGGTAAGATATCTGATAGACCTACTGTCAGCTCAGTTACAATTCCAGTTTGAACTATTTCACAGGACTTGCCGCACTGAAGAGCTGGGATACAACAAAAGAGTTTGTCTCTGGATGCATATATATATATATATATATATATATATATATATATATATATATGCTTACATATATGATTGCATGCACACACAAATATATATATATATATATATATATATATATATATACAGAATATTCAAGACCCATTTGCAGGATCCAACGTAATGGTCTCTTATACATAAAAAGTTTAAATTTATACATAAAGAGAAAGTTATGCCAGCAACTCTTGTCTCCAAAAGGTAATGATTCTATGACCACAAATCCAGTATCATTTTTTACTCGCATATATATATTACATGTAAAAATCACTAATAATTGATAAGACTTGAATAAAGAAACAGTATTTTATTTAATATCACCAGTTAAGAGAAATAAGATAAAAGAATCAGCATGCAGGTGTTTTGTTCTGATATAAACTGTTAATTTGTATCAGTATTTTTTCTGATATAAACTGTTAATTTGTATCGGTAATTTTTATGAGTATTATGCTAATATATTTATATTAAACAAAATCTCTATAAAAGGGTCATTCAATAAATAGGGTGAATTTTTCCAAAGGAGTTTGCAATAGGAACAATTGTTTGCAGTTTTACTCTTTTCAAGTAAATTGATAATAATGGATCCTTTTGTGTCCCAGAAAACTGTCTGCATGATCTTCTTTGCTGCACCTAAAAACTTTTTATTTACTGGAGAGTCAGTGTATTTTCAATCTATGGACAGTCTTTTTGACTCGAGTTTGTAAAGGCAAACCCATGGTTTGCTGATTTGTAAACCTTTCTTTCACTAAAACATATTTCTCTACATTCATCGCACATTCTTTCATAAATTTCATATCGTTTGCACTTCTCAACCAACAAAAATTTCATGACATTCCTCTATCCAAACTGAGAGCACTATGTTTAATTCACCAGCCTTTATATATAACCCCAAAACAAATATTTTTGAAAGATTAAAATTATTTTCGCTATAAAGCTATTCCAAATTATGCAGAATTTGTATTTATGAAAAAATTCTAAAAAGAAAAAAAATCATTTGCTTTTTTTACAAAATATCCTTTGTTTATTAAATAATACCTGTAATTCAGAAGATGGACTTATTCACAAGTTGGCAATAAAAATTTGGGCAAATGGCCACTGTTCCATCTTCTAGTAATATTGACTAACTTTCCTCACAGTATTGTTTTTCTCTAATTCTTTAAACTAAGTTCCACTAATCTTTCTTCGGTCACAAGAACTTGATAAGAAAATTTAGGCAACTTCTTTGTTGTACTGTACAGTTATTCTAAAGATTCAAGACGTATTGATGAAAATACATAGGCATATGCTGTTTAGTATTTCGTTTTTAATTATATCAAGGCAATGTTTTAAAACTCATTCCAACATTTTTAATCTAGCTATATATATTATGTCTAAGAAAATCAGAATCTTAAAAGTTAGAACACAGTTACATCCTAAATATATAAAACCTTCACCTTCAATAAAATTAGCCCTGACCTACAAATAAAAAAAATTGTCCTGTCAGTGTATTCAGAAAAATTACCAGACGCATGATAAAGTTGGTCAGTTTCAGTGTTTTGTCACATATCAACCTTCATGTGATAAAGCTTTATAGATTATTCATATAATAAGATAACATTATATATATTATAAAAAGTATATTATTATATATCATACTACCTCTTTACAATAATAGTTATTACATTTTGTGCATTACATTCATGTGAAAAAAATGACCACAATCATGGGACATGGCCTCCCGACCCACCCTAACGAGTGCCCTGTATATGATACAAAACAATCTGATGGGGTGGTTCCAGTCTTAAAGCTTTGGGGAATGGGGATTACCCCTTCATTACCCTTGCTCCCAGATCTCCTCTGACCCATAGTGGTAGCACCTGAAAGGATCCTATCCATGGGTCAAATAGAACTCTTTGACATTTAAACTGTAAGAAAACAAATCATTTATGCTCAATTGAATTGTTAGAAATTGAACTGTTCGATCATTTAACTGTAAAAAAATCACTCATGTTCAATTGAATCGTTAGTGATACATAGAAATACTTGGTACCATTTAACTGTTTGCAACTAAATGAATTGTGTTCAATTGATTAATTAGTTGTTTAACAGCAATACTTGTAACCACCTTACTCTGTGCAAACAAATGATTAATATTGAATTGAATTATTTGTGTTAGATAGGAATAATTGAAACCATTTAACTGTGTGGAAACAATAGCAAGACTAGTGTGCAAACGGATTAGTTTTAACTTATTAAAAAATGAAATTACCAACAAAATATTGTGGTAAATAGACTTATTCACGTTCAAAATACTCTGAACTAGGTAACTGTGTGCTAAAAATATGAGCTCTTGCTCATTTAGAAATTTTATTAGCAAAATGTGTTTACAAATCATATATACTGAATATATATGTATAAAAATGAATTTGGCATTAAATAAGCTACAATTGTTGAAATATCATAAAACCCAACCAAAACAAATTTTATATATTGAATATATATATATATAAACACTCAGTAATATAAGGTATGTATCAAAGTTAAAGTGGAGCAATCCAGGGAAAGAAGTAGTGCCCTCCCCTATACCTCGTTGTAGTAGCTATTGAAAAGGGAGCCTTCTGGTTGCTCTCAACTACGGTTGCCAATATATATAAAGAGGATCTGGCATTAAATAACCTACAGTGGTTGATGTGCCATAAAATACAACCAAACCATGTAAATATTTGAAGATATTATGTGGGTTAGTGGTAAAAAGGCTTCCGCCCTGAAACAATATCTGACCCTAGAATCATAATCTGATGACTGCTTTGTTATCTGCTCAATTTTTTTTTGCCACAGATGCAAATGTGCATAAACATAATACGTGTGCACCCCCATCCCCACCTCCAAGTATGTGTGTGAGTGTGTGTGTGTGTGTGTGTGTGTGTGTGTGTGTGTGTGTGTGTGTGTGTGTACATGTATATATTGGCTCATGCAACTGGGTTGAACTACAAAGTAACCAGAAATTAGGTTTTATGCCAAGCACTCTTTTGGTGATATAGAAATAGAATTTTTGTGATGTTAAATTGGATCTTTTTTATTCCATAATTTTTCAAAGGTGAATAAAATGTTATTTGTCTATTTTGGGAGCTATAACTTCTTTCTGAGAAGTTAACAGATATATATATATATATATATATATATATATATATATATATATATATATTCTCTTATTCCCTACTCCTGATTTACTGGATTGAATAATATCATATATATATATATATATGTTAGAGTAGTGTAGGTACAGAGTCAGTGGCATTTGGTGACTACTATTTTGTCCCCTATAGGACCATCAAACCAGGATTAAAACTCACAGACAGCAAGCACAGTTAGCCATGTCAATGTCTATGCAGTCCTGACTTAAATATAGATACACTCTATCTCTGATATTGAGCACTCTTTATAGATATAGCAAACTATATATGGAATTAAATAAATTTTTTTCTTCAAACTATATATATATATATATATATATATATATATATATATATATATATATATATATAATGAATAAATATATATTAGGCAAAAAAAGTGTTTTCTGCCTCATGATTGTCATATAAATACAGCCTAGCTTAAAACCAGTTCATTACAGTTAAGCATCCATGCCATTAAATATACATACAAACTAATATATATTTATTTATTATTATATTATATAATAGCTTTATCACTGACTCTGAGTCCTCTCCAAATTATTCTGCATTTGGTCTGCTACAAACTCAACTGAGATAGTAACAACCATATATATATATATATATATATATATATATATATTGTTCTTTAAGAAAAACAACAAAACCGGTCACATAGGGTTATAAATTTATCTCCATCCTGTTACGCATTTTTGAAATTTTCAAAAACACGAAAAAAAATTAACAGGACTTCTTCAGATCTTTTAGATAAAAAAACTAGAATAGACACAGAAAAAAGTAGGAGGGGATAGAAGAGGGGTGAAGAGTTATCTCCTCATTAAGCCCACTTTCATTTTTAATTTAATTTCGGTTAGAAATGTAGTAAATTTATTTAAAAATTTTTTTTATTTTTTAATTACATTTTGACCTAAATTACAGATTTTATATTAAATTAGATTTAAACTTTAATCAATAACCTTACGTAATGATACAGTAATTGATATATTAAACTAAACAAATATTTAATTTATTCAAAATATTTTTAAATTTCAGAACTATTTAGAAACCTTTAATCAGTTACACTTTTTATGAGTAGTACGTATGTATTATATGCTTTTTCACAATTTTCTATCTAACATTTTATTTTATTTATTCATCTACATTAAATCTCAATTTAACACTATGCTTTTTTTAAAAAAAATTTTTTTGTTAATTATCTATAGTTTAAATTTAGCCCTATGTCTACACCTAGCTATTAATTCACTTCTCTTGTTTAATAATTTTTTTGGCTCTGAAAAAAGCAAAATGTGGATTTTTTCCTTAAGACACAGATTGCACCTACTATCGAAAGAATTTATTGCTCTGTATTATTGTTACATTGAGTTCTTTACCAGGAAAATTTAAATATTCACTCATGAATAATTTTTTGTCCTGATGGAATTACTCCCAACTCCTGTTTAACAGGACCAAAGAATACTATATATATATATATATATATATATATATATATGAGGGAACCGGAAATAAATCTGACAGTATGAAAAAGTACAAATATAAAAAAAAGAAAAAATCCCCTGAGGAGGATTTTAATTATACTTTTAATTATTTGCCAGCATTAAACATTTTGGTTTTTAAACCATTCATCAGGGCATATGAATTTTTAAATGAAAAGATGAGAAAGTTTTAAACATTCTGTTTCCATTAGTGGTATTCTGTTTCAAATTTATGATGTAATAAGTGCTCACAAGTTTATTTTCAAAAATGTAACAACATTTTCATATATATGGTGATGACTGCCACATCTTTTGAGATGATAGCCATCTTTACCGCCAAAATTATAACTCAAACACCCTGATTAATAACAAATTCAACTGGTGAAAAATATACAAGATGCGTAAGATGATAAGGTAGTAAGACATCTGTATATCATTGGATGATAGTGACAAACGCTTGAACGACACTAATGCTACTCTCTGGGTCTAAATAGTTACCACCCAATGACAAGAATAGCAAGATAAATAGTGACTATGCAAATTGCAGTTTTTATTTGAGTACCTTCTCAGACTTTTCCTGTCAAAGGATTCCTACCAGTCAGCAGAGGTTTGATACTGGGGCTTCTTTCTCCACTTTTAATTTCAGAGTTAGGTTCTCCTTGGTTTGCCTGCACCAAAACTTTGACATAAGTCTGAAACCCCTTCTACCCCATTTTATATATATATAATAAATAAATATATATTAGATTTTATATATTTAATACCGTAGAAGTTTGTCTGTGACCTTAGGGTTTATGAAGTTTTACAAACAACAATCATCAGGCAGATAACAAAAGAAAATGAAGAAATCGAAAAACACAGTCAAAAACCGTTAGAATTGTGTACAAATTTTTATGTGTGCTCGTGAGTGTGTGTGTGTGTGTGGGGGGGGGTTATAGTTGTGTATTATTGTGTGTGGACGTATAAGTGGTGCTTAGTATATGTGTGTGTGAAGATACATACAACCTCAAGTTTATCGCGTTGTAAATGTATATGAATTTATCAAATCTAACGTTAACTGTTTCGGTTTTAATAGCCTTCTTCAGGACTTTAAAATCATGAAAGATTTTCGTTAAACACTGATGGAAGTTTGTTAAATAAATAAATAATATTTTTCATGATTTTAAAGTCTTAAAGAATGTTTATAAAACCAAAACTTTTAATGCTGACTTTCATAATAAATTCATCAAATTTAGATTATTTTGTTTTTTCCACTTTCTTCATACTGTCAGATTAATTTCCATACGAACTTCCATTTATTTATAAATATATATATGTTATCATTGGACTATATATATATATATATATATGTTATCATTGCACTATATATATATATATATATATATATATGTTATCATTGCACTATATATATATATATATATGTTATCATTGCACTATATATATATATATATATATATATATATATATATATGTTATCATTGCACTATATATATATATATATATATATGTTATCATTGCACTATATATATATATATATATATATATATATATATATATATATATATATATATATATATATATATATTATCATTGCACTATATACATATATATATATATATATATATATTATCATTGCACTATATATATATATATATATATTATCATTGCACTATATATATATATATATATATATATATATATATTATCATTGCACTATATATATATATATATATATATATATATATATATTATCATTGCACTATATATATATATATATATATATATATATATATATATATATATTATCATTGCACTATATATATATATATATATTATCATTGCACTATATATATATATATATTATCATTGCACTATATATATATATATATATATTATCATTGCACTATATATATATATATATATATATATATATATATATATATATATGTTATCATTGCACTATATATATATATATTTAGTCCAATGATTATATAGGCAAGAAACTGACAGTTATCAAGTGCCGTTGTCTATATTTTCACAGAACTAACTTTAATATACACTCATTATTTATGAATATATCAAATGATATTATTGATATAAGAGAGAGATATAGAGATAATAGTACATTTTATATCAATAGGATATACCATAGGCATGATATTTGCTTTTGTTGAGTTAGTGAAGTTGCTGGCATATAAAATGCTCTTCTAAATTTAAAATGAAACTGACTATAAACCAGTGTTATAAATAAATGCAATGACCTATAGGAGCCCAAATGCTAAATATTTTTATCCCATTATAATGGTTCTTATGTACTGGTAAATATGCTAAGTCTTATAAGCAATGTTGGCTTAATATCTAAAGGTAATCATTTTTTTTTCTCTAACAAATCAACATTTTTTTTTTAATCTAAAATACAAAAGGGAGAGAAATAGAGAAAGTAGAGGGAGAGTTTTATATAATTTTTCAGTTAAATTAACCATCTAATTATAAAGGAATTAGATAAAAACAAAACAGAAAATTTTGCTGATAAATCTGATTATCATTTTGATTAAATCTCCTAGAAAGGGATTTATGAATTATTAAGTAGAAGGCTATTGAGTTGAAATTTTGTTTAACATGTTATTATTATAGTCATTTGTCAATTCGAAAAAATAAAAAAAATAAATTATTTAGCACCATTATGCATGCCAAATTTAAACAAATTACTATCGCATTTTACAACGTTCGACTTTATTAGTAAGAAAAACATGAAAATCATTTCAAATTATCAAAAGGGAATCCCT
>CAUZXS010000672.1:0-107500 GCA_963585895.1 Sepioteuthis lessoniana
CAGGTTTGGTTTTATGGCACATCAACCATTGTAAATTATTTAATGCAAAATCCTCTAAATACGTATATTAGATATATGGTTGTTTGTTTGGTTATTTGGGTTTTAAGGCATATCAACCTTTGTAGGTTATTTAACGCCAAATCCATTTTTATACAAATAGTTCTATTTCAAACAATTCAGTTTAGGATAAGTATGCAGTTTAAATGTAAGTACAGTTTAATTCTGAAAAACATTTCTACATCAAGCTATTCAGTTTAGTCAAGCAGATCTAATTCAGCTCATTCAGTTTAGTATAAGTATGGATTTTGTTTACACACAGTTAAATGTCAAAACAGTTCTATATTAAACAAATCAGTTGAGTGTAAGTACAGTTTCAATGTCAAAAAACAGTTCCATTTCTAATAATTCAGTTTAGCATAAACACGCAGTTTAAATGTAAGTACGGTTTAATTGTCAAAAACATTTCTATTTCAAGCTATTCAGTTTAGCCAAACAATTTAGTTTAGCATAAATATGCCATTAGTTCTATTTAACTCATAGATAGGGCCCTATCAGGTGCTACCATGCTGGGCCAGAATGGACCTGAGAGCAATGGCAATGAAGGGGTGCTCCGCATTCCTCAAAGCCCCAGCTTCACTGGAACCTCACCATCAGATTGTTTAGTGTCATATCCAGGACACTCATTGGGAGGAGTCTTACCCCTCTGCAGAGGTGCAGTTGGTGTATTCTACAGCCTCAGCCAACTGGGCAAATTAGATATATGATCTGTAAACTCATTTTGTTGATAACATTCTTAAACAAGCTTGTGCTCTTTTTTGCACACAATTAAATGGTTTCAAGTATTACTATATAACAATCGCAATTTAGTATCCGTCATTTACTTCCACATACAGTTTGTACTATTTGATCCAAAGAGAGGACCCTATCAAGTACTACTCCTCCGGGTATGAGTGGACCTGGGAGCAATGGCAGTGAAAGAGTACTCCACATTCCCCAAATCTCCAAGGCACTTTGCTTTAGGGTCTCTTCTTCAAGCCATACAGAGAATGTAAGAAAAATGCTTAATAACTGAACTTTCTGCACTTTTGATTCTGGTTTAATTGGTGAAAAATAAATTCTTTTGTTAATGTTATAATATAAAGTCATTCATTTTTTTCACCAATTTATTTATAACTTTTCTGAATATATAAAATACACAGTTTCACAGTTCATAGGTTTTAGGACAGTTGCCTCCATCATCAAGAATTCACTGGTAGAATAAAAAGACTTAAAATGATATTCTCCCAAAATATCTTGTCAGCTGTTCCCAAGTGGTTAACTGTTATAATTTGTTTTTTTCTATTCTGTGTATTTATAGCTGTTTCTTCAATGAAACAAGTTCATGCTAAATAATTTTTACATGCCTACTCAGGGATGTCCCCTTTGAAAACAAAAACAATAGAGAATGGAATTTTTGTGCTAAGATATATCAAATTTACACCAAATATATGCATAAAAAGAACATCTGACCAACTATTTGTTCTTTCGTCTCAAGGGTATTTCATGAAAAACAGTTTTTTCTCTTCTCTTTTTTATCTGAATGTTTCATTTCGAAAGGAGCATTCATCCTATTTTTTGGGGACCAAATGGTATTGAGAGTTGGCTTTCTTGTTGGAACTTAATGTTAATGACAGCTAGCTGTCACATTGAAACTAAGTGGTATTCATAGCTAGCTGGTTATCTTGGTAGAATTAAATTGTATTGAGTGGTTGTTTTGTTTTATGGTGTATCAACCATTTTCAGGTCATTTAATGCAGAATTAAGTCATTTTAATAAAAGTTTCAAACAATTTAGCAATTTAGTTTAGTATAAGTATAGTTTTTTGTTTACACTTAGTTAACTGTCAGAGCAGTTCTACTTCAAACAATTCAGTTTAGCATAAGTACAGTTTTTTTGTTTACAAACAGTTAAATGTAAAAACAGTTAATTTCAAACCATTCAGTTTAGTGTAATTACACAGTTTAATTCTATTTGACCAATAGATAGGACCCTATCAGGTGCTACCATGCTGGGCCAGAGTGGACCTGGGAGCGATGGCAATAAAGGGGTACTCCACATTCCCCAAAGCTCCAGCATCACTGGAGACTCACTATCACATTGTTTAGTGTCATATCCAGCACACTCGTTACGGAAGTTTTAACCTTCTGCCGAGGTGCAGTCAGTGTATTCTGCAGCTCCAGCCAACTGAGCCAATATATGGTATTGACCGCTTGCTGTTATGTTGGAAGTTAGCTGTCTTGCCAGCTGGTCATTTTGTTGGTTTAATGGTATTAATGGATGGCTGTCAAGTTGGAACTTAATGGTATTGACTGCCTGCTTTTTTTTTTTTTTAACTTGATGGTATTAAGCAGCTGCTGGGTCACATGATAGTCTGCAAAATATTGTGAAGCAAAGATGTGTTATGGACAAGTGACAAGATCATTAGACTTGGCAAAAACCATCCAACAAGGTGCAGTGCTGGGAGGAAAATGAAGAGGCAGATAGAAGAAGGTTGGGAAGATAATATTTGGGAATGGACAGGCCTGTCTTTTGCCTTATCACAGAGTGCAATTTATGATTGAGTTTGATGGCAGATGATTATCAGTGAGTTATTGGTAGTGCTTCTACAACCTGGGGTTATGAGATTGATGATAATATATGTTAGTCTTATTTAAACTTAATTGTATTGACTTTTGTTAAAACTTAAATGTATTGACTTGTTTGTGTAAAAATAGGTTGGATTTTATAAATGCTTTGGGAGTAAATTCTGTCTTAAAATTTTGCTAATACATTGATTTGGAATTGATTATAAAAGCAAGACCTTTTTTATCAAAAAAATTTTGTTGGCTGGGGCTGTAGAATATGCTGACTGCATCTCTGCAGATGAATAAAACGCATCAACCAACGAGTCTCCTAGATATGACACTGAACCATATCATGATGAGGCTCCAGTTCTGGAGCTTTGGGGAATGAGGAGTACTCTTTCATAGCCATTAATCTCAGGTCCACTCTGACTCAGCTGGTGGTTTTCAGTTTGTTGAGCAGCAACAACAACAGATGAGCCAATTACATATCCCTTGGTGCATAAAACAACCAGTATTTATCATATTTACCAACCCCTCTGCTCGGGCAGGATATGACACAAGGTCAATTTTTAAGCAGAGTTTAACAGGTTTGAATTCAGAGTATTCCTTCTCTTAGACTAGTTGCCTCACCAAAGCACAAGAACTCAGTCTGTCCTACTATTTACCCATAGCTGGAGGGAGAATAATTGGATTAATACCTTTCCCAAGGGTATTAGTGCTATGTGAAATGCAATAAGTCTTGTCAAGGATTTGAACTCGTGTCACCGTGTCCATTTCCTATGACGATAACCAATACACCACGGGCACCTCCAGTATTTATTGTACTCTGGAATATTCCATTCTTGAATCTGGGTGATCTCATTCCTCTAGTTCTAATTGGGCACTGGTTTCAGTGTGGATATGGGAATGGATAAATGTCCACAATTCTGCATTATGCTCCTAGTAACTGTACTTAATTATGGCCTGTTCCCTTGTCTGCCAATTGGATGCTCATTGGAATCCCAATGTGATGGTGAGTATCTTATTGCTTTTACTGCATCAGCAAGGATAACTCCAACAGAATGTAATTCCTGTGCTTATCAATATGTTGAAATACTCAGCAATAAGATCAGCAATGAAGTCAGTATTGTAAATCCACATTTACAAATCTAAAGGGAAAGTAGGAAGTTAAAAATCAAGAATCACAAGTTCAAAATCAAGAGGCAAATAAATAAAGGAGTCAAAAATCCAACTTTGTAATCCATACAGTCCAACCTCACACTCATTCATTTGCCAAAAATTCTTATGCCAGCAGTTAAAAAAAGCAATAGCTTTTATTGAGAAGGCAGACATTAGCAATTTGTCATGTCAGTCATGGAAGATACGAAAATGACCATATTTAAAAGTATACTCTATGCCTGGTGGTTCTAAGCATCAAAAATCTACTTTTTCCTTCAGCAGATCATGCACTGGGTACAAACTCTTTATTGAGGTAGGCAGTTTTCTCCTCTTCCACCATAGAATGATTTTGATCCTCACAGAGTGGGATTATTCTTATCGTCTTGTGCTCAGTCTATCTAGTAAAATGATTTTAACTGACAAGACAACCTTTCCTGGGCTCAGTCTTTCTTGACCATCTGCTAGTACAGAGAGTTCAGTTTTTACAAGATGACCTTCACTTGTGGTCATATGCCAGATTAAGATAAGGCCAGTAAATAACTACTGTTAGCAAGCTAATTTCATCAGACTATTTAGCAGAGTATCAAGTCCTTATACTAAGACTCGTTCTTGTGGCCTTGTGCCAAACTAGGCAAGGCTTAGTAAATGTCCATAAAAGTACATTTCTCTAGTAGGATGCGTTGATAATTCTAAAATCCCATATGTTTGGTAAAATGTCTGCTTTCACACTTCAGAAGAGGATGTGTCCTTGGACTGCTAATTGACAGGTTGTTAAATCATATAATAGGGTGTCCTATGCTACCAAATACCAAATTTCTCACTTGGGATGACCTTGGCATTTTCAGGACTGATTTTCACATCTTAGTTGTTGTATTCATTTCAGGTCATATCAAATTTTTCCATTTTTTTGCTGGCTAATAAACAAATGTTCATTTAAAACAAAATACTAAAGTCAGAGGTTACTGAGTGTAATACTAAAAAAGAAAAAACTTGATTTTTCATTTCTTTTATTTTATTTAGAATAGGATATTATATGATAATAAAGCTATTTGAGGTAGACTAACATAATTTCAGTGACTTTTGTCCAAAGATTAGAGTGATGTATTTGTGCCAATGGAAATATTGTGGTTAATTTAAAAATCATAGTTTAGCACGACAAATTTACTTGGCTGAATCAAATTTTACAATATTTTAGTAATACATGCTAGTTTGCAGCATGTATACCACCTGACCAAAGCAGTTCAAACTTTGGCAGTTAGTATCATGGTAGTTGGTGTGCTAACATGTTGTGCATAGCTTCATTCCATGTGTAATTTGAAAACTGTACAGATGAATGTGCAATGATGTTTAATTCAGGAAGTTATGCTTTATGATTTTGAATCAGGCCATAACATCATGGAAGCAACCAAAAGCATTTGTTGTATTAATAGTGAAGGTTTGGTTGATCACAGTACAGTAACCAGAAGATTCAAGAAATTTTGCTTGTGTTGCAAGAAACTTGACAATCAGACAAGGTTAGGTCGGCCAAAAATTGTGGATTTTGAGGTTGTGCTCCAAGCCATAGAAGCAAATCAAGTGAGTAGCATTTGGAGAGTATCAGGCAAGCTTGGCATTTGATAGTCCTATGAGGCTAATCACCTTCATAATCTGGAGTTGGTGAATTGTGCCTCATGTTAGCAAAAATTTTGACTAGTATTCAACAAAAAACAGTTAAAACTGATCAAAGTTTGACTAAAAGTACAAAACAAAGAAAAATATGTTACTATAGCAACAGAATTTCTCATTTCTGTGTGGTGAGACAAGGTTGAGTGACTCATGTATATATTGCATTGTTTATATATATATCTGTTTATAATTAGATAATTACTAAATTCTACTCTAGATCAACAGAATCTACCAAACAATATATATACTAAAAAGGCTATCTATAATTTGGGGTAAATTTTCTGCTAGAAAGAAAGTTGCTTTTCAAAATCTTAATGATTTCTCTTCTCTAGGAACTAATCACCCTGTTGGCAGAGCTTAGAATATACTGACTGTATTCCCTGCCTTGAGGTAAGACCTCCCCAACAACTCTTAAAAGGGATATCTAGGGTATGATACTCAACTATATTTGGTCGAGAGGCTCCAGATCTGGAGAGTGTGGTGTGCCCCTTCATTTGTATTACTTCCAGGTTCACTCAGTCTTGGAGTAGAACTACCTGTTAGGGTCCCTTTTTGTACCATATTCACAATTAACGCTAGATACAGCCATGTGCGAAACGGACATCGAATGTTGGTAACATATATACATCACGTAGAACACAAGAATCTCGAAATTCGAAAACACGTAACGACTTCTTTGTTCAGGTACGAAACCTTTTTATTACTTTTGAGTTAAAGGTTTCGACATAAGGAGAGGGACACAATCTTTTTATGCTGGCTTCCTCATCTGGCTCCTATCTCGTGCGGCACCCATGGCGCGCAAATTTGTCTCGCCTCAGCGAGCCCCAAAAGTCGAACCTCCTCATTTGGCGTTTAGTTTCAACTCTCTTAACTTTCTTCAAATTCCCAAAAATCTCCACGCATTTCCGGTGCATGACATCATTCACACCCTGTCACCCCGTTTTGTCTTGGGCTATTGTGACATCTCTGAGTGATACATCCGCCTGCGCATGCGCATTAACACCTGCATCAAGTTTGCACCTAACTAACCCAAAAGGTTCTCAGCCTAACTAAACCCAAAGACATGAACCGAAATCCCTTGGCTATTATATTACAATTTTTTAATCAAAAAGATCAGTTTTCAATAATTTGTATTTGATAGAAATACCTGATATCATATAAGCATATAAAAAACACCTTAGAAACTACACTAAGAATATAAATATAAACATACAATGTATTCAGTTCCTTAACTCCAGATTAAAGATTAATGTGGCTCACATAATCATCATACACATAAAATGCTGTTTCCCACAAATTGATGTGCAGTAGACCATAGTATAGACAAAAATTGAAAGAAAAGACCCAGTTTTATTATATACTAGACGGCCTGTTTGTTTGGGTTTTATGGCATATCAACTTTTGTTGGTTATTTAAAGTCAAATCCATTTTATACAAATGAACAGTTCTATTGCATACAATTCAGTTGAGTATAAGTACAGAGTTTATGTAGAAGTCACTGCTCTAACATGCAGAATAAACAAGAATAACAACACTTACCAGCTCAGTGGCCCCAGCTAGCGTCTGGCTGGCAGACAAAAAGTAGAACGTGTGGTAATTCAATACTGAACCTGCAACACCTAAAACATGACTGAAGCAAGCTGGTGTATATATATACTAATATGCCCACTCACTGAGCCAGCAACTAATCACTGTCCAGGGAATGGACTTGGCCACCTTTGAATAGTGGAACATTCCAATGTCCATATAATCTCACTTCAACTTGTAATTCATTACTATGCATGTGATCCATTTTGAAAAAGGCCTTGTGCCATACTTGTCCGGTAGTTGGACGGAGAATAAATAGAGAATTATGCATGTGAGCACTGACTCATTGCTACTGAGCCTTATGATAGAATTTCAACACTTTAATTGTCAAGAAAGTTTCTATTTCTAGCAATTCAATTTAGTCTAACAGTTCTAATTCAAACAATTCAGTTTTGTATAAGTTTGGTTTTTGTTTACACATAGTTAAATGTCAAAACAGTTCTAATTCAAACAATTCAGTATAGCTTAAGTACAGTTTCAATGTTAAAAACAATTCTATTTTAAACAATTCAGTTTAGCATAAGTATGCAGTTTCATGTCAAAACAGTTTTATTTCAAGCAGTTCATTTTAGCATAAGGACACAATTTAAATGTCAAAACAGTTCTATTTCAAGTAATTCAGTTTAGCATGAGTATGCATTTTAGTTTTATTTGACCCATAAATCAGGTGCTACCACTCCAGGCCAGAGTGAACCCGAGAGCAATGACAATAAAGGGGTACAGTGCATTCCCCAAAGTTCCACCATTACTAGAACCTCACCATCAGATTGTTTAGTGTCATATCCAGGACATCCGTTGGAGGAGGAGTTTTAACCCTCTGCAGAGGTGCAGTCGGTGTATTTTACAGCCCCAGCATACTTGGCAACACTAGACAGTATTATTCTTTCTGAGAAAAAGTTTGTGAGATGTGATGTAAAGGGAGGAAGAAGATATAATGAAAAAGGTACTTTCAGGTGAAAAAAGTATGTGGTATACATGGCAGTCTACAGTGTGTGTGTGTGTGTGTGTATAATATATATGGTAACCAAGTTGGTCAACCATAGTCGAGGGCGACCGGAAGGTTCCCTTTTCAATAGCTACTACTCAAGGTGTAGGAGAGGGTACTACACTTCTACCTGGATTGCTCTACTTACCCTTGAACTGTACCTTATAATGCTGCGTGTTAAGCAAGAAGGCATCAATTACCATTTTTTACCTTTGGTATAATTCAACCAAGGGTTGAATACTGGTCTTCTGCACCACTGGCAAACATTCAACCTACCATACCAATGGGCATATATATATATATATATAGTCATCCACAGACAGATCTGTTTCGTTCTATCAGAACTCATCAGTGTGGCTAGACATATTAGCTTCCCGTAGCTGGGATCGAAACCTGGTTGACTTAAACGCCAAGCCAAGCCTCTAACCCTTCAGCCACAAGGAGCCATTAGCTGCGAAGTAAAATTTTAAACGGTTATGAATAACAATTACTATTGTTTACATACATCCATTCAACGGCTGCCGAGACCTCAATTCATATGTATGAAGAGACTTGCAATAAACGCTAATGGCAACATGATTACTTCATTCGCCAGATATATACATATATATATATATATATATATATATATGTGTGTGTGTGGTTTGCTATATTTATAAATAAAGTCACTTGTAATGTAATGGTTACATCATAAGTAATGGAAATGATGAACTGAGTTTAAACCTGAACAAGGCTGTTTGCATTTCACATAGCACTAATATCATTGGGCTCTTTAACCTTCATATGCCAACTGGTTTAGGAGAAGGATAACTATGAAATCAAACCTATTTAACACCATTTCAAAATTGACCTGGAGTCACATCCCGCTTGTGTGAAGGGGTTGGGCAAATATATATATTTGTTAATAAAAGTGCTCAGCATCGGTGATAGAGAATATGTAGATGTAAGTTTGAATTGTGTAGACATGGAGCCAGTGGTGCATAGTTACTGTCAGTTTCTCATCTACAATCATCAGACTGAAAGCTCTGGGTCAGGTGATTGCATTAGCAAGAAACAAGTAGTCACCAATTGCTCTCTATCTATCTGAGTATGTGTGTGTATATATATATATATATATATATATATATATATTCTGTGGAGAAATGACTGACTCATTCATATTTTAGAATTCTTATTGTCACTATGCATGAAAATAAGATATGAAAGCATATCAGATTTGTCCTTTCATAAATAAGGATAAAAATATCGCCTGCATATAAATATGTACATACATGTTTGTACATGTTTATGAAATTACCCAACCTCTCCTCCACTGGCAGGATATGACACAAGGTCAGTATTTAAGCACATTACAGCTGGTTTGAATTCTTAGTCTTCTTTCTCCAAGACTGGTTGCCATGCCAGGCTAAAGAACCCAGTCTCCTACTATTTACACATAACTGGGGTGATAAGAGATGGATTCATGCCTTTCCCAAGGGCATTAGTTTGAAACAAAATGCAAAAAGCTTCATCAAGTATTTTTGGACAGGCTGAGAAATTTTCAATATATATATATATATATATATATATATACACAGTCATATGATTTGCTATAATTATGAATAAACAATGCCCCAAATCAATGATAGAGCATATGTAGAATAATAGAACCCGTGGTATTCAATTTTCCAACTGATTTTATGCCCATGAAACAAAGTGTTAGGCAATTTGATATAAAAATGAAAATTGGTTTAACTTATAAAAGCCCAGTAATTATATCATAAGTCTTGAAGCATTCATTCCAATCTTCTAAATGATGAGCTATTACTATCGCACATACACACTTTCCATCCCATAATTATCAGCAATTTATGAAATGTATTAATGATGTCAATGTTATCAGTGAAATGGTCATAGACATAATTATCATACACACACAGACACACACACATATACTATTACATCAGTGCATATGTAAATATCTCTTTAAATGTGTGAACCTGTAAAAGCAAACACACTCAAATATATGTATATAGTCAACTACATACTTATATGCTTGTGTGTATACTCATATGTAACGTTTTGTGTGGGTTGGTTTGGGTGGGCGATTGAAAGCTAATGTAATGAATTATCCTAGGTGACTTAAAACTAATTTATATAATAAATTAAAAAAGCAATCGCTTATATATTAAGTAATTAGATGTAAATCTTAAGCCTAAAAGCTATCTAAGAGTCCCCTAATGGCTAAAGTCCAAGACTGCTGCCTCAATATCAGCTAGTTCAATCTCCTGTTGCACTGTTACATTGACTTTTGGATGAAGACTCTTAAGAATGGCATGAACCCCTTTATCCTCCTGGTTTCGCTGCTGTTCTTCTACAAGAGTAATTTCGGCATTCTATGAGCCATGAAGGTTGATCTGCCATTAAAGAAAAAAACCAAACCAAACCAAACTGAACCTAAAAGGTTTTTTTTATTGGTTTCATTATTTGGATCAACATGTATTCTGTCATATCAATAATCATCTATGCTTGTTATATTCTTGGGAAGAAATTGACTAATTACCCTGTTGTGCAGCAATAGATAATTCATTGTTTTATCATGATGGAGTTGATACTAATGGGAGTTATTTGATCAAACTGGAAAGACGTGAATGTATTTACTCAACCCCTCTGCCATAAGAAGGATGTGATACAAGGTCAGTTTTTAGGTGGAGTTATGCTGGTTTGAATTTGGTTTTCCTTCACCTAGACTGGTTGTCTTCTAAATGCTAAAGAACTCAGTCTACCTTACTATTTAGCAATTATGGGTCAGAGTGGGCAACAGTAATCAAGAGTTACTCTTCTCTCCCTCTGGCATGAAAATAAAAGCTTCACCATCAGATGCTGTTTAGTGTCCTACCTCAGACCACCCTTTTTTGAAAGGGTCTAACCCTTCAGCAGAGGAAACAGTGTATTCTAAACCACTGTCAACTCAAACTCCACTTGTACTATTACATTCACTTACAGACTAATACCCATGGGAAAAGTATGAAGCCCCTTATACCCCCAGCTATGGATTAAATGATACCACTGATGTCCTTCTATAATGGTGGCTTTGGCATTAAATTCCCCACAAAGTTTTACATGCCATTAAAACAAAGAAAGAGGTGTCTGTGGTGTAATGGTTATCGTTGCAGTAATTGGACACGGCGACACGAGTTCAAATCTTGGACCTGACTGATTGCATTTCACATAGCACTAATACCCTTGGGAAAGGTATGAATCCAGCTATGGGTAAATAGTAGGACAGACTAGGTTCTTCAGCCTTGGTGAGGCGACTAGTCTAGGAGAAGTAAAACTCTGAATTCAAACCTGTTAAACTCCGCTTAAAAATTGACCTTGTGTCATATCCTGCCCGAGCGGAGGGGTTGGGTAAATAGGATTAAAACAAAGAAACTAAAACCTAAGCCCAAACAAAAGGATGGATGAATCTTATATGTTTACATTGAATATTACTTGCTTAATTTAGCCTTAAAGTGTTTTTTTTTCTTTTATAAGAAATTATGTTCCATAGACAATATCATGCGCAATAATGTCTATAATTTTTCTGAAATGCCTTGTGAATTATACTTAAGCATTTTTGTAATATTATTGACCATTATACATGTACAACTACCGACCATTGGCCTAATGAGTAGAGTGTTCGCTAATGGTCTGGGAGACCGGGGTTCAGTTGCAGGTCAAGTCATGCCAAAGACTCAAAAAAATGGTACTTGATGCCGCCTTGCTTAGCACTCAGCATTATAAGGTGTGGATCAAGGGTAAAGCAGAGCAATTCAGAGAATTGAGTAGTGCCATCCCCAACACCGAGGTGTTGTAGCTATTGAAAAGGGAGCTTTTGGGTCACCCTTAACTAAAGTCATTCACTAACAACTTTTATACATGTATATATACAGAGTGAAATGGGTAAATTATTTCCATTTTAAATTTGCAATTATGTGCGATTTATTTATTTCAGGTTTTGTTTCCTCTGCAGGAAACTAGACTTATTTGTGCATTGTCTGAAAGGTAATCAGCACCATGATGCAATCACTCCTCCAGAAATCTGGAAACACCATGCTGCACTGCTTGGCATTCACATTTTAAGCACTAATTTGAAGATATCACTGTGTTTGGGTGTCAATCTGTGGAAATAATCATATTGATGAAAGCTTAGTGTGTATGGATGAGGCTGAACATTCACAATCCTGTGTCTTGTCAAAAAATACTTCATCCATAAGAAATTGATTGGTTTCATAATTTTTTTTCAATTGGTTGCTGAATCATCTAGACTTCATATTGACAGCAGTCCAAATGTTAAGTGAAAATGTCCAGATGTGTAGACATCTTCATTTTATTCTATAAGTTGCTTAGTTGTTTAAATCTTTAAATTGAAAAGATCTTAAAGCTTCAGTCTTGATACATTTCATTCATTAGATGTGTGTGTATGCATTTATATATATATATATATATATATGCAGAGTGTGTGTTTTATCTGTCCTATGTAGTTTTTAGAGACCTGGACTGTATATCACCAACATACCAAAACTTTGGAAAGGTTCCATTAAGTTTTTTTCGTAAGGATTCTACACATTAGATGGCAGTCTCTAACACCAGACACCACTGTTCTCAGTGAGCTGATACTTCCAGTATTGAGACACTCCTTTGACACAATCAGATGTGGCGGGCTAGGCACCATTACTAGGATGGAGGACATTAGGCCACCCAAGCAGCTGTTCAAAAGAGATTAGAAACACAGTAGGTGTCTAAGGCATAAACCTAATAAATGTTTTAAGGATGTCATTTAAAATAACCTCAGGACACTCAGCATAGACAGTGGAGACTAGGAGTGATCTCCAAAATCTCTAAACCATTTGAAGCACAGAGAATCATACACTTCAGTCTGTAACTAGCAGATGGAAAGCAGAACTTGATCTTGATCCCTAACATTTTACAGCCTGAACATGTTTATAACATCTGTCAAAGGGTCTGTCCAAATCCAGACTTACTAATCATATGAGATCTCATGACAGCAAACTCTTGAAGACTCCCTTTAGAAAAGTCTTTCAGCAATGAACCTTTTCTGCAAAGAAGTGGCAGTCACTAGAATAGAAATGTAGCAAATCATCTTACAGAAGAAATTATATTACAGAAAGGTTTCATAATTTTATCTTGTACTCAACTCTAATACAAGATCAGGTGTCTTGTTTTTTTCTTGACATCATCAAAATTTTCTGATAGGTAACAAACAACATTCATCTCATTCTTAATCACTCAAAAACTAAAAATAAAAAGTAAACAGCATTTGATGATATGAATTCATGAGCTTTTCTCAGATAGAAAGACTACACATTGATCATCAAGATTTTTTTTCGAAAGGTCTAAGTCCCACAGGATTCGTTTACATTTTTTAGATAAAAAATTCTTATTTCCTACATTTTGATAATTGCTTAAAAAAATCAACAGCCCAGTCGGCTGTAGCTGTAGAATACACCGACTGCATCTCTGCAGAGGGGTAAGACACCCCCAATGAATGTCTTGGATATGACATTGAATAGTCTGATAGAGAGGCTCCAGTAATGCTGGAGCTTTGGGGAATGCAGAGTACCCCTTCATTATTTTCACTCCCAGGTCCACTCTGATCCGGAGTGGTAGCACTTGATGAGGTCCTATTCATGGACCAAATAGGACTGTTTGACATTTAAACTGACTGCAAATAAATGACTTATGCTAAACTGAATTGTTAGAAATAGAACTGTTTGGTCATTTAACTTTGTGTTAGCAAATGATTGATGTTTAATTGAATTGTTTGTGAAACATAGTTATACTTAGAACTATTTATTTTGTGGACTTATATTTACAAATCATATATATCTAATTTATATGTATAAAGAGGATTTGGCATTAAATAGCCTACAGTAGTTGATATGCCATAAAACCAAACCAAAAAAAATCACATCCAGATTCTCTTAAAAAAATTACTTGGCAATATCTTTTCATGAACTAAAAATCTTCAGACCATGAAAAAGCTGTTAAACATCATAATTGTATCTGAATTTCCAAGATGAGGAATTTTTATCATAATCATACACAAACTAGTATCTTCATCTCACTTGTCCTAGTCTCAATGTATCAGCCATTATAGATGGTTATTAGTTGATAACAGGACCATTTATTCAACCCATGCAGATAGATTGTTTCCATTCCACTGTTCAATCTTAGAGAATCTCTCAGGATGAGGACACTCGTCTGATTACTTAAATAGAATGAAAACAACGGATTGAATAAAAGGTTCAGTTATCAACTAGAATATGCCAACGGAACTTTAGTAGACCCCTTTCCAATGAGTGTCTTGAGTATGACACTAAACTACATCTGATGGTGAGGCTTCAATCCTGGAGCTTTTGAGAATGTGGAGTACCTCTTCATTGCCATGACTCACCACTCCATTTTGACCTGCTGTGGTTGTACTTGTTTGAATCCCATCTATGGTTCATACAGAAATATTCAATTATTTACTATACTTAAAACCATTTAACTGTGTGCAGACAAATAATTAATATTAGATTGAATTATAAATGTTAGATAACAATACTTGAAACCATTTAACTCTATCCAAACAAATGAGCACTAACAAGATTAAAAATAATGTTACCTATGAACTATTTATTTACAAATCATGTGAATATATGTATAAACAGGATTTGGCATGAAATAAACTTCAATGGTTGATATGCCATTAAACCAAACTTGACAACTTGTTCAACTAATCTTATAATCATTTAACAAGCATCTTTCTTTTATTCCTCTATCCGTGTTACGTAACTCAAACAAAAACTGAAGCAAAAAGGATATGCAGCTTTGTGTCTTTCTAATAGGCAGCCATTTGTAATGTTATTTATGCACATACATGAGTTCAAGCCCTCAATATGACTATTACTTGTGAACATGCGTGTTAATGTGTACATAAAATTTGTCCAAAGAGACAAGGACACATTCTGATAAAACAATTAGGAAAGCCAGAATGAGAGTGACATTTGATTGGAACATATAGATTGGAATTTTGTGGGAGAGAGAGAGAGAAGGAAATAAAAATATTGTCTGATATTGTTAATGAGGAAAAAACAAAAGAAAGTTCTCTTTGACAATTGTCTGAAGGATGTGATATGAGCTGGGAGAAGTAACAAGTTTTTGGCATTATTCACTGCGAATTATGGCCACCAATTTTTTTGTGATTACAAATGGAATGCTCAAGCATGGTTTTAACATTTATTTTTGAAAATTTTGAAACATTTAAAGGTTATAGAAAAGTTCAGCTTGCAATTAGAATATGCTAAACAGGACCCTTACTTTATGTACGTCAGATTAACAAAAACAAGTCTTTGTCCTTTTTGGCCCAGTCACCTAGGGTTATAGAACACACTAACTGTATCTCTGCAGAGGGGTAAGACTGCCCAACAAGTGTCCTGGATATGACACTAACTAATCTGATGGTGAGGCTTCAGGCATGCTCGAGCTTTTGGGAACCCTTCATTGCCATCACTCCCAGGTCCACTTTGACCTAGAGTGGTAACACTTGATAGGGTCCTATCTATGGGTCAAATCGAATTATACAATGTAATTACAGTAAACTGAATTGTTTGAAATAAACTGTTTTTACATTTAACTGTGCATAAACAAAAAAACTGTACTTATGCTAAACTGAATTGTTAGAAATAGAACTATTTTGACATTTAAGTGTGTGTAAACAAAAAACTATACTTGTACTAAACTGAATTGTTTGAAACTTTTATCAAAATGACTTAATTTGGCATGAAATGACCCAAAAGGGGTTGATATGCTGTAAAAAAAAAACAACAACTTTGTCCTTTTATTTCAGCATCTAGCTTAAACTTTTTACCCATAAACTTAAGTTATAGTTTTCTTTCTCATTATAGGAAAAATATATATATAATGCATTTACAGTTGTAATAAAATCATTGGCCACGTGCAAGTCATAAACATTATCATTAACTTGTCAACAACATTTATTATAAATCCTCACAAAAATATACTTTTCTGTTGGTGGAACTTAGCTTTCTTTTCCTAACTTTATCAGTCATAGGATCTGTTGAAGAGATTTAGAATATGCTGACTGTATCCACTGCTTGCCCAGTCGGCTGGGGCTGTAGAATACACCGACTGCAAGACCCCCCCTAATGAGTGTCCTGGATATGACACTAAACAATCTGATGGTGAGGTTCCAGCAGTGCTGGAGCTTAGGGGAATGCAGTGTACCCCTTCATTGCCATTGCTCCAAGGTCCACTCTGGCCCTGAGTGGTAGCACTTGATAGGGCCCTATCTTTGGGCTAAATAGAACAAACAGTATACTTATGCTAAACTGAATTGTTTGAGTAAACTGAATAGCTTGAAATAGAAATGTTTTTGACAATTAAACCGTACTTACATTTGAACTGCGTGCTTGTGCTTAACTGAATTGTTTGCAATAGAACTGTTTTTTCGACATTAAAACTGTATTTACACTTAACTGAATTGTTACATATAACTGCAACTGTTTTTTGACATTGAAACTGTATTTACACTAAACTAAATTGTTTAACATAGAACTGTTCTGACATAACTGTGTGTAAACAAAATCTGTACTTTTACAAAACTGAATTAGCTGAAGTAGAATTGCTTGACTAAAATGAATAGCTCGAAATAAAAATGTTTTTTTTTTACAATTAAACAGTACTTACATTTAAAACTGTGCTTTTGCTAAACTGAATTGTTTTAAATTGAACTATTTTTGACACTGAAACTGTACTTACCCTAAAATGAATTGTTATATATAACTGAATAGTTTGAAATAAAAATGTTTTTGACAATTAAACTGTGTACTCATGCTATACCAAATTGTTTTAAATAGAACTGATTATTTACATAAAAATGGATTTGGCATTAAATAACCTACAAAAGTTGATATGCCATAAAACCAAACCAAATGTATCCACTGCAGAGGGGTAAGGCCCAACAAAGCAATGAGTATGATGCTAAACAGCATCTGATGGTGAAGATCCAGATCTGGGGAATGTGGAGTACCCCTTAATTTCCATTACTCCAAAGTCCTGTCTGATCTGGAGTGATATTGCCTGTAAGGATTCCATCTTTGAGTCAAATAAACCTGTTTTATAATGATTCCTAGAACATAGGAATGTTTAAAAATGATTCCTAGAATATAGGAATGTTTAAAAATGATTCCTAGAATATAAGAATCTTTAAAAATGATTCCTCATACATTGGAATGTTTAAAAATGATTCCTAGAACATAGGAATGTTTAAAAATGATTCCTCATACATAGGAGTGTTTTAAAATGATTCCTAGAATATAGGAATGTTTAAAAATGATTCCTCATCCATAGGAGTGTTTAAAAACATACAATTGTAAATTATTTGTTTTAAATATAGTTACTTGAAGCTAAAAATTATTTGCTAAGGATTCTTATTCTTGAAACCATATAACTGTGGGCAAACAAATTTGTATTGAATAGAAACACTCACTTGAAATAATAAAATTGATTATAAATTATTAGTATTAGGTAGGCAAACTTGAAACCATACTACTGTGTGCACATTATTTGTGTTAAATACAAATACTTGATATTATATAACCCTTAAGAAACTACACAAAAAATGCAAATATAAACATGTGATAAAAACATTTCCTTAACCTCTCGGCATAAAATAATCCTAGTCAATGAATCTTACAAAAATACAGTTTGGTGTGACTAGTTTAAAATCCAATTTGTTGGGTGTCTTTTCAGTTAGTAATTATAATCCAAGATCTCAATATCTATTAGGGTGGGTACTAATGACTTTTTGAAAGTGAAAATTCATTAATTTTAGTGATGCTATTTGTAAATTAGAAAACGGATTTATTTCTGCTAATCAACTGTACATAAGGTCAAAATAAGATATTGGCACCAGCAGATTAAAATGAGAGAAAACTGATTGCTTCATATCAATTTAATCAAGTATTAATAATTATTAATTACTTGAGCAGAGTGAGGTATCTGTTTTCAAAACAATAGAAAAGGAATTAAATAGGGTGGGAAGGGTGCCACTCCTTTCCCTGGATTGCTACTGTTTACCCTTGGTCTGTACCTTATAATGCTGAGTGTTTAGCAAGGCAGCATCACATACCATTTTTTTTGAGTCTTTGGTATGACTCAACCTGCGATTGAATCCCAGTCCCCCAGACCATTGGCAAACGCTCTACTCACTAGGCCAATGGTCTTGTGAAAAAAAAGATCAATATGATATGGATTTATCTGAACCCATCAGCATTGTCGTTCAGGGTGATGTCATTTGATTTTACATTGGCAAAGAGTTACATTGTGTTTTTATAAATAAGTAGTTTTTATTTTATTTTTGTCAAGTTGGTTTTCTAGCAAATATAGGACTAAACCTAAATTACATTTAAGAATCTTAAGAATCAATTTACGCATTGACTGGTATAGTATATATTTACCAAACCTCTCTGCCATAAACTAGATGTGACATAAGGTCAGTTTTTTTAAGTGAAGTAAAGTTGGTTTGCTTTTCTTAGACTGGTTGCCCAACCAAGGATAGAAAGCTCCACCTACCCTACAATTTACCCATTGCTGGGGGAATAACAGACTAATTCATACCTTTCCAAAAAATATAAGTGTAAATTAAAATACAAATAACCAGGTCCAGGATTTGAACTCTGGTTGTCAATTCCATTTCTTACAATGACAACTATAATGTTAAATGCACCAAATGATCAATATAGTATCTGCGCATTCTAACATAATATTTTCTTGATCATGCTGTTCAGGCATTAGAACAATGATATTGTGGGTGTGTTACTTGCTTGTCTAGGTCAAACAGACAATTTAGGTGCAGATTTACTCTTTATTTTTACATATCTGGTTGCTTCAGCAAAATAAAAACTGCAGAGAAACATTCAGAAAAAGTGTCACTGTTTGTTAATATTAATTAACATTAATAAGTTTGTTAATGTCAATTAAAATTAATTGAAAATCCCAGTGTTTTATTTTTTAACTGTCACATGTTAAAAAAATATGAATATTTATATATTAGAAAATCAATGATTGGGTTTAATTTTCTACACTATGAATTTCCAATTTGAAAAAGTCAGTCATCTGTGCTGTCAACGTTAGAGATGCGGGTAAACATCATGAGATCCACAAGCTACGACAATTGATCGTTTTATGATGGCTTGTTGTAAAATTCACTCAACCATGAAACTTAAATCTGTCTTTTGTTTTTTAAATAGCTTTTAATTATTTTTCTTCATTCGTTGCCTACACACATTCTTTAAAACTCTTTTCTTTGAAGCAAATATTTCTCTAAGTTCAAGGTTAGGGTAATTGTTATCTATCATCTTAAATATCAAGAAGAAATTTCTCATCATCATCAAGGTTTGCCAACAAAACAGCTTCCTTTGATTCTCACCATCCACCTCTATGGCCATTGCACTTGGTAAGTCCTAGAGTCAGCATCCAGAGTCTGTACAGAGCTAATGAATGTGAGTTTTTGTTGGTCACCCAATACTGGTGTGTCCATGTGTTGGAGTTCACCCTTATTTCTCCAGTAGTACCAGGATGTCTAGCTCATCTTTCTTGGATAGTTTGTGAGATGAAAGGTAAATGGCCATACAACTGTTGCTTTGTAGGGTGCTTCTTCCAGGATTTGTTCAAAACAGCATGCAGCATTCTGGTATAGTTCATATCTAGTTTTTTTCTCCAAGTATTTTAACCATCTAGTTGAACTGAAATAGCTACAGCTTGGAAGAATTCCTGTTTTATTTAATCAGAGAGCAGATTTCAATATAATCATTGTCAATAGTAGTCCATGCTAAAACTATGCATTTATTGGCACCATTTTCAGTAGATGAGATATTGTGACTGAGGTATATGAAATATAATAATTTCAGAGGCTTACAAATTAATGCGATGGCACCATCTTGATTAAAATAAATGAACTCAGTTTTATCAGAGTTCAGATAGAAAACAATGCCAGCTGTTTCAATTGAAAGGTAAAATATTTTAAGCAAATTTTTAAAATAAAATTTCAAAATCCTTTAGATTCAATGTTCTTTTTTTGTGCTTTTTTTTTAGTTGTCAATATCAATAATCTTAAATATTTTGAAGGCTTTTTAAAGAAAACTTTTTAAACTGTAAATCAAGAAGGATGTCAAGATTTTGAATAGTCACTAACATTCCAATTATTTTTTCAGACAATTCAATATTTTATTTGTGTCAGTTAATGATTTTAAATACAAAGGAAGAATAGTCAAAAGATAAAAGCAATTACTTTTAATAAAAAAAAAAAATTACGGAATATTTCACTCTTTGTCAGCTTATTGTAAACAATATTTTTTGTGTGAAAAAGTCTTTATCTAAAAATATTTTTACTTGGGAAATCCATTCTGATATTAAAAAAGTTTCCCTACAGACAATTTATTAAGTCTCTCAATTCTTTCTATTAACAGACAATATTTGCTAAACAATGCGATACATTGTTTACAGAAAACTACAACTCAATTCAACCTAAGTTTATTAATTGCAGTATTAATCTGTTTTGTCTAAGAGGCTTAGAATATGCAGACTGTACTCCTGCAGAGGGGTGAGAACCTCCCCCAAAATGAGTTTTTGAGTATGACACTAAACTGCATATTATCATAAGGCTCCTATTCTGGAGATCTGGAAAGTTTGGAGTACTTCTTCATTGCCATTACTTCCAGGTACCCACTAACCTAGGTGGTAGTATCTTTTAGGGTCACATCTATGGATCAAATAGAACTGTTTAAAAATAAAAGTATTTTTATTCAATAGGACTATGTGCAAAGAAAAAAACCTCATTAGAAAAAAAACTACACATAGAAGTAAGCATAGAATGAATAAGATTCCCTAACATTTCGGCAGAAAATAAACCTAGATGGGTTGACATGCCATTAAAATCAATCAATCAGAGTATCAGTATATGGAATACATAGAAGAATTTAAAGAAAGTATTTGAAAATTATATTTATAATAAGAATTTAAATATCAATAAATGTAAGATAGAAAAAGTTGAAATTTCTAAATTTTTCACAAGAAATCCTTGTGTCATAGTGGCCCATATGCTTGACTGCAGTATCATAGCCAGATTGAATCCAAGTTATGCTATTATATTCACTTTTAGATTAATACCCTTAGGAAAGGCATGAACTCCCTTAACACCCAAGCGATGGTGTAAATTTTACCACAACTGTTTTTCTACAAGAATGGCTTCAGGATTAAATAACTCAGAAAGGTTGATATGCCATTAAACAAAGAAACCAAACCAATCTTTTTGTTAAGAAAATTTTACCTGGAAGCTAATCACCATTCATTTATGGAGAAGAGGACTCTAAAGATTTGTGCCAAAATTAGTGACTCAACTTTTTTATTCATAATTTTCTTATAGCAAAATATTTGTACAAAATAATAATAATCAGTCTAAAAAAGACTTGACTTAATTTTCAAATAATTGGCCAAAAAATATTTCATGCTGAACAAAAAAGGAATTCCAACTGAATTGGTACAAATCCTTCTGGAGTCTACCTTTTCCACATAAATAAGCATTCCAAACAGGAGAGAGAGAGAGAGAGAGAGAGAGAGAGAGAGTCACCCTGTGGAAGTCAATTCTCTCAAAGAAAAAAACTTTGTTAATTTGACATGTCACCAACCAAATAACTGATGTCTATTTTTATGAGAACCACCTCTTAGCAAGTCAGGAAAACTAGCAAAATTCCTGCTACTTTTTATTTCCATTGTTCAAATAATTTCTCTCAACTACTCTGCCAGAAGATATTTCTGGAAGAAGCACCTGTTGATGACCGAAAAAGAATTCAACTTTGTCTTGAAGAAAGTTTCAGGAAAAAATGACCTTCAGCATCTGCAGAAAATGAACCCTTTTTAACGACTTGAAAAATTTTCCATGAAGCCTTCCAAAATATGAACAAGCTTGGCATATTTTGTGGAAATTTTCAAATCAGACCTTAAGAATAAAAATTTCCTCACAAACCTCAAAATGGTGGAGGGTCTCTTTATTTTTTGGAACATTTAGAGTGTTATTATCTTCATACTTGATTTTTCTTTCTTCCTTGATACATGTTCTATTATAGTATAGAAAATAATAAAGTTTTTTTTTTTAACCTTATATATTGAACACATAATCTTCATTCCTATATTTCTTCACTGTTTTGTTTTTTTCCCCAAATATTGTTTGTCTTTGGTCAGTTTACCCTTGTAAGAGATAAAACTATAAAAAATTATCACTTGACAGAAGTAGTTAAAGCTGTGGAAAGTACCTGCTATCATTGGTTGCTGTGTGGTAGATAGTGCGCTGACATATTGGGCATTACTTCACTCTGTGTGATTTGAAAACTGCACAAATGAATGTGCAAGGTAATTTAATTTTGGAATATTTGCTTTATGAGTTTAAACTGGGCCATAATGACATGGATGCAACCAAGAGCATTTGTTGTGCAAAAGGTGGAGGTACAGTTGATCACAGTACAGTAACTTGATGATTTTTATCATTAAGGGTTTTTGGACTATTGTCTTCATCTTTATTGTTATTTCCCCAACGTTTTGGCCGATATGTTCATTGGCCTTCTTCAGGTGTTTGTTAAACTTGGGAACCTTCACGGAACTTTGAACTACGTCCTTTATTGAATCCACGGAGGTCGCCTGTTCTGATTCCGTTAGCCATAACCGGGTACAAGTGTTAGGTATTCCTCTATGTAGGTGAGTAACAATACAGGAATTCTTAACACTTGTACCTGGTTATGGCTAACAGAATCAGAACAGGTGACCACCGTGGATTCAATAAAGGACGTAGTTTAAAGTTCCATGAAGGTTCCTGAGTTCAACAAACACCTGAAGAAGGCTGGAGGACATATTGGCTGAAACGTTGTGGAAATAACAATAAAGATGAAGACAATAGTCCGAAAACCCCTAATGATAAAAATCATCATGCTTCATCTTAGAAATTTAGACAACTAGTAAGTAGATGGTTCAAGAAATTTTGCTCAGGTTGCAAGAACCTTGATAGCTAGATATATTGTTAGGAATTTACAAACCAAATACCACATAAAAAAAAGACATACGTTTTTAAGTGCAGGTATTAATCTTCATATATTCCTGGCAGGATACTTTTAACTCAATCAACAAGGCAAAAACATGAGGAGGACTTTTTAAAACATGTGTAGTGTTCTTTTTATTTACAGAGAGACAAAAACTCAGGGAAAATAACCTGACCCTTATTCAATGTGGGATTCGGGGCTGATAATTTTGAACCAACAATTTCTATCATCAGTCGCCCTATCAAGTACTGACAAGAGTGATAATTTCAACAAGGTAGACCTAAAACCATAGATTTTGAAACTGTACTCCAAGCCACTGAGGAAAATCTGGCAAGTAGCACTCAGAGAGTATCAGGCAAGCCTGACATTTCACAGTCCAATGTGGTTTGTCACCTTCACAACCTCAACAAAAGCGTTCAAAGCTGCTGAATTGTGTTTCATGTTAGCTAAATATTGCAAAACTTTTGACTTGTCCTCATATTTACTCATAGTTAAAATACAAAAAAGTAGAGAGAAAAAAAAGACACTTACAGGTAGTTTAAGGGAATTCAAATTCAAAGGATTACAAAGCAGATCTTGATTTAAGAAAAATGTTGGGGTGGGGGGCTTCTTGTTATGTTTAAATGTAAAGAATAATAAATACTTGAAAAATTAACATTTGAAGTCAAACAGCTGCCATGTAAATCTTTCTCATATTACAAGACAAGCCAAAATAGTAACACCTGTTTTTTCCCTAATGAAGAAAACAAGTTAAATGCATTCCATCCTTTTTACTTTGAAATTCTTTTTTGTGACCTCTTAAAACATCTGTAATAATAGATTGCTATAAGATTAACTTTGCTTTCTATACTTATATTATATTAATCATCGAATCAAGCTTCCAATGAATAATCTAGTTTTAATATAAAGATTTATTTATAAGTGAAAGAATAAAAGTGAAACATCAAACTTAGATGATTGATGATTTCCTAATTATCAAAATACTGATTGTTTAATGAATTTATGAAGGGAGATTACTCTATCATTAAAACATCTTTTTTCCAATTTAGAATGCACCAGCACACCATACTATAAACTAGCATACACCAAAATATTGTTAAACTTTTGTTTCACTCTATTATATATATATATATATATATATATATATATATAGTGTGTGTGTAATATATATATATATATATATATATATATATATGTGTGTGTGTGTATATATATATAAGACCATAGTCGAGGGTGACCCGAAGGCTCCCTTTTCGATAGCTACTACACCAAGGTGTAGGGGAGGGTGCTACTCCTTCCCTATATATATATATATATATATATATATATATATATATATATATATATATATACACTGATTACTGAATTATCTTTGTAAATGTCATGTGTGGAATTGCCTTGTACAAAATAGTCTGATCTTGAATTTAAAAATAAGAATTAGAATCTAGTAAAGTTTTGTAATATTCAGAGCATCTGAACATAATCATCTGTGATGATTCACAAAATCCAAGTAATTTCTATAATGGAATAAATTCACCATATTGAATCTTTCACAATCCATTAGAACACATGATCTAACTTTTGTGTCATATTGTATGACTAATTAAATACAAGGTTCAACAGATTGGATAGACCTCTTTTATTTTTGTTTGTTTAAACCAAATAAACCAACATTGATGACAAGAACTTTAAATGAGACACTATTCATATATCTCATTTGTACTGTTCTCCATTTTGTTCTAAGGTCCATGGGAAACAAACTGAACATTCAATCACCTCAGAAATTAGAATACCTCATAATTAAAAAGTTCCAGGTCACCAATGGGCAAGAAATTCAAAATCGCAAATGTTAAAAAAAAGGAACCTTATTTTGCTATTTTGCAAATATAGTGACATGTCATAAAAACATTGTATCATTATTTTTATGTTTATTTACAAATAAATATTTTTTCTTTCCTTTCCTCTTTCTCTTATCTTGTCAGCTAGGTTTAAAATATGCTGATGACATTCTCTGAAGAAGGGTAAGACCCCCTACCACAAAAAAGGGCCAACCGGGTTATAATACTAAACTGCACCTGATGGTGATGCTCCAGTTCTGGAACTCTGAGAAGTGTGGAATACTTCCAGGCAGACTCTGACCTGGAGTTGTAGTACCTGTTTGGATCCTATCAATGGCTCAAATAGGTTTGTTAAAAATTATTTGTATTTGATAGGAATACTTGATACCATATAACTGTGTGTACATTAAATGTATTAGAATAGTTAATTGAGGCTATAATTGTTTACTAAGGATGTGATTAATTACTTGAAACCATATAACTGTGTTCAAACAAATGATTTTTCTTGAATAGAAATAATTACTTGAAAACATATAATTATTAATATAAGATAGGAATACTTAAAATCATACAAATGTGGGCAAATTATTGGTATTAGATAGGAATACCTGATATCATTTAACTGTGTGTAAAAAAAAAAATCTTAAGAAACAACAATGCAAAAATATAAATGAAAGTGATTTTCTAACTTGAAGGCATAAAATAACTCAAGACAGGTTGACCAATTGTTAAAATCAATCAATCTTTTTCTCCCTTGTTCTCAAATTTTCTTTTTGTCTCTCTTTCTCTCACTCTCTATCATATCAGTCTCTCTTCTTTTCAGTTTCTCTTCTCTCCCTTTTCTCTCTATCTTATTTGTCCTTCTCTTTTTTTCTCTATTTTCCCCTTCTCTTTTTATCTACCTCTCTTTCTGTACATCTCTTCTTTTTCTCCCAATCTTATCTGTTTCTTCTTTTATTTTCTATTCTCATTTTATAACTCTTCCTCCTTCTTGATTAGGTTTATTTTATTCCTCTGGGTTAGAGAAGTACATCCATTGTGCATTCATATTTTTTGGTTTGTTGTTTAAGAATTTTTTTGCATATGATCTCAAGTATTCTTAACTAATACAAATAATGTATATACAATTATATGGTTTCAAGTATTCCTATCTAATACTAATACTTACATAATTTCAAGTAATTATTTCTGTTTTATAGAAGTCATTTGTTTACTCACACTAATATGGTTTCAAGTAACTAATAATAATCCTCAGTAAACAAATATAGCTTCAAATAACTATTTTTAATATGAGTAATTTACAGTTATAATATATCAAACCGGGCCATAGGTCTAATGAGTTGAGTGTTCACCAATGGTCTGGGAGACCGGGATTCAATCCCAGGTCAGGTCATACCAAAGACTCAAAAAATTGTACTTGATGCTGCCTTGCCTAACACTCAGCATTATTAAGTAAGGATCAAGGGTAAAGTGGAGCAATCCAGGGAATAGAGTTGTGCCCTTTCCTACACCTCGATGTAGTAGCTATTGAAAAGGGAGCCTTCAGGTTACTCTCGACTACAGTTGCAAAATTTACTTTACTTTATAAGATTTGAAGTATTCCAATTGAATAGTAATAATTTGTTAACAGATTTATTTGTCATGTAGATGGGATCCAAACAAATACTATCACTCCAGGTCAGAGTAACACTGGGACTAATGAGAATGAAGGGCTAATCTCCACACCCTCAGGAGTGACCATCAGATACAGTTTAGTGTCACACCCAGGACATTCTTTTTTGCTGGGGTAGGTCTTTTCTCTCTGTAGGAGATACAGTCAATTTGTTTTAAGCCTCATTGACTGGTCTATTCTTTTTGGTTTCATCTTTGTTTTAGTTGTTCTTTTCTCCTTTTTAAAACAAAATCTCTTTAAATAATTGTCATTTACATTTCTTATTTATTTCTTTTTAATTTTAGGATTGGTTTTTATATTGACTGAATTTTATAGAAATCTAATTGAATAATGATTTAATTAAATGATCAACAAATTTTAATGAAATTTAATTAAAAAAATTACATTAATCCTTACACAACATTTTGAATAATAATTTTCACCAGAAAAAAATCTTTGTATGACCTGTGTGATCTAAATACACTTATGAAAAACAAAACAAAGATTTTCATTAAGTCGTTGCTTTAAAATTAACACATTTTGAAACAGGAATTAAATAACTTTTGCCTTTTTTCTTTCATGAATTCTTAACATTTAAAAAAAATTATGTAAAATTGTACTTGTGTAAATCAAAAGTTTTGCAAATGAGGCACAATTCAACAACTCCAGATGCTTTTGCCAGGGTTGTGAATGTGACGAACCACAATGAACTTTGTGATGTCAAGTTTACCTAAAACTCTCCAAGTGCTACTCACCAGATTTGGCTCCATGGTTTGCCGCATATTCTTGGAATCCATGGTTTTAGGTCTCCCTGACCTTGCATGATGGTTAATATTCTTGCAACTGAAGCAAAATTTCTAAAACAATCTGCTTACTGTACTGTGATCAACTGCACTTTCACCTTTTGCCTTTGTGTCCTCGTGGTGTAATGGTTAAAGCGATGAACTGCGGAATCGTAGTACGCGAGTTCGTACTCCAGTCGCGCTATTACGTTCACTTTCGGGCAAATACCCTTGGGAAAGGTATAAACCCCCTTATTCTCCCTCCAGCTATGGGTAAATAGTAGGACGGACTAGGTTCTTCAGCCTTGGTGAGGCAACTAGTCTAGGAGAAGGAAAACTCTGAATTCAAACCTATTAAACTCCGCTTAAAAACTGACCTTGTGTCATATCCTGCCTGAGCGGAGGGGTTGGTAAATAGTACCTTTTGCACAATAAAAGTTTTTAGTTGCTTGCACTTTGTGATGGCTCAGTTTGAACTCATAAATCATAAGTTCCTGAATTAGATTACATTGCATGGTCATCTTTGTGGCTTTTAAAGCATGCACAGTGAAGTAATGCACAACATGTCAGCACACCAACAACTATGATACGACCAACTACAGTGGGTACTTTACCACAGGTTGAACTGCATTGATATATGTACTGCAAACAAGCATATACCAAAATAATGCAAAATTTTTAACTCACCCTAGAATTTGAAGCTAAAAAAAAAACACTGGGTAATGTTTCAGCAGTGGTGACAGTAATATGAGCAAAAAGTTTCAGTCCAAACTGCTGTCAGCCAACCACAGTGAGCTGGGACTATAGAATACAACAATTGCATCTATGCAGGTTGATAAGACCCCTCCCCACACAAGTGTCCTGGATATTAAATTAAACAATGGAGATTTGAGGAGTGTGGAGTACCCCTTTATTGCTATTGCTTTCAGGTCCACTCTGTCTTGGAGTGGTAGCACTTGATAGGGCCCTACCTATGGGTCAAATAGAACAAACTGTGAACAAAATGACTGATGTAAATTGTTATTGTCATACATAGCAATACTTGAAACCATTTAACTGTCGGCAAAAAAGAGCTCAGACTCATTTAAGAATCTTATCTACTGAATGTGTTAACAAATCATATATATTTAATATATATGTATAAAGAGGATTTGGCATTAAATAACCTACAATGGTTGATATGCCATAAAACCAAACCAAACAGATGTCAACCTCTAAAATGAAGAGCACCCTAATCAGCATAATGAAAGATAGACTAAGCAGACAATTTCCTGGCTATGACACTGCCATTGCTGCTGTAAGGTTAATAGGCTGCTAGCACTTTTTTTTCTGTATAAGGACTCACTGCGAGTGCTTGATGAATAACTAATGGTTAGGTGATGATATAAAATAAAAAGCACTTCGTGGCTGAAAATTTACACTATCCAATGAAATTATTGTGTTTTCAGTATTTGTTGCAATTTTTGCAAAAATAAATAGGAAACAATACTTTCAGAACATCTGTTATATATATATATATATATATATATATATATATATATATATAGTTACATTTTATTTTATAAAAAACGAGTGACCAAATATTAACAAGACTAAATCTTGAAATTTAAATATTTGATTGATTTTAAAAGTGTAAATCTGTCTTGGTTTATTTTATGCCGAGAGGTTAGGGAATCAAGTTCATTGTGTATTCATATTTACATTTTTATGAGTTTTTTTCTTTTACATACAGTTGTATGGTTTCAAGTAACTCAGGATAATAATCCTGAGTAAATAATTTGACAGTTGTATTTGACTAATAAATGGGACCATAACAGGTACAACCATTCCAAATCAGAGTGGACCTGGGAATAATGGCAATAAAGGGGTACTCTACACTCACTCCCTAGATCTTCAGAACAGGTGCTTCACCATCAAATGTAGGTTAGTGTCATATCTAAGACATTCCTTTTTAGGAGGGTCTTAGCCCTCTGCTGTGCATACAGTCAGTATATTCTAAAGTCTTATAACAGAGTGTTAAAGATTTAAATGAAGATCTGTATACAGCAGAACAACTTGTTTAAAGTGGTCATTTCTCAATGTCTGCCTTGATACATCAGTGCCAATCAAAAAGATAGAATTACGCCAGTATTTTATAATGAAAATGATTTTGATGCAGCACAGGATTGTGCAAGTGCAACACCATCCACACTCGCCAAACCTATATCCATTTAACTATAATTTTCTAAACTGAAAATTCATCTAATGGATAAGATTTGAGGACATTTATATATACTGACTATATCCCCAACAGAGGGATTAGAGACCTCCCCAAAAAGCGCTGTTCTGAATCAATCACTTGACTGCATCTGATGAGGATCCACTTTTGGAAATCTGGGGAGTATTGAATACCTCTTCATTGCCATTACTCTCAGGTCCACTTTGTCTTGGAGTAGTAGTACATCTTAGGGTCCCATCTGTGGGTAAAATAGATCCGTTTAAAAATCATTTATATTTGATGGGACCATGGGTAAAATGCCTCTCAGGAAACAATTACACAAAATGTATAAATATGAACACACAATGGGCATGATTTCCTTACCTCTTGGCATAAATTACCCTTAAATGGGTTCACATGGCATTAAAATCAGTCAAGCATATTAAAAGAAATATGATGACACATCTCCACACTCTATCGAAATCGGATTTTCAGAGGTACTTCGACCAATGTAAAACTCATTGGAATTAGTTTGTTGAATGCCAAGGTGGATATTTTAGAAAAAAAAAGAACATTTTATTTGTTACCCATTTTTTGCCTTTGTACTTTTTTTTTTAATACAAATAGATGAATTGATTTATCTATTATTTATTTTTGTTATTTCCTTTACAAACATCTCTCATTCTATAATAAGAAAACCAAGACTAATGTTTCTATGAATGCTAAAGAAAACAAAACTCGTTGCTGGCCCATCATCCTAAGCAGAAAATTCCATTGTACATTCCCATTGTACAATACTTTTTTACCACATAGAGAAGCAATTAAGTTTTCAGACCATATGCAAATTGTTTGATGCTAAAAGGTTACTTTCACAGCAATGTAAAGCAATTTGGAAAACAAATGAGAACCTTGATGTAGAATGAGATCTACAAGGCTGCCTCAGATTGTTAGAGAAGACTTTCTTTAGACACAATATGGCATCTGCAACCGACAAATTCACAAGAGACATATTCAATATAGTAGGTTAAAGCAAACCGATGAAAATGACATGTGCAAAGAATTCTTTCTTTCATTTTTTTTTAATGTTGTATGTGTGAGAAAGTAGAACACAGTTAATGCATGTTTATAATTGAGTTATTTATATCTCTAATTGCATCAGTGTTTATTACTTCAGACGAAGAAACAATGATTTACAAGGCATATTTTGTTTATTCTCTTTTCTGACTGAATACTTTTGTTTTATGATAAATATTAACAAGCATTCAGTATGTGTTTTCAGAAGCCCTCCATCAAGGTGAATTTTTAAGCTGTGTTACAGCTTGTTTCAATTCAGTTGTCATTCTCCTAGACTGGTAGCAGAACCAAGGTTAAAGAAACCAATCTGACCTTCGATTTACCAAAGCCCTCTGCCAAGGGGAATTTTTAAGCTGTGTTACAGCTTGTTTCAATTCAATTGTCATTCTCCTAGACTGGTAGCAGAACCAAAGTTAAAGAAACCAATCTGATCTATGATTTACCAAAGCCCTCTGCCAAGGTGAATATTTAAGCTGTGTTACAGCTTGTTTCAATTCAATTGTCATTCTCCTAGACTGGTAGCAGAACCAGGGTTAAAGAAACCAATCTGACCTATGATTTACCAAAGCCCTTTGCTAAGGTCAATTTTTAAGCAGTATTACGGTTAGTTTGAATGCAGAATTTTCCTTCTAAATTTGTTTGCTATGCTAAAACTAAAGAGACCAGTCTGCTCTACAATTTACTCATTGCTAGGAGGGGAAGAAACAGATTTATGCCTTAACCAAGGGCATTAGCACAAAGAGAAATGCAAATATCCTCATCCAAGATTTGAACTCAAACCATCTATTCTATTTCCTATGATGGTAACTGCTACTCCATCCGCACCTAACAAGCATTCTGTAAATAAAGAAGTAAAGCATATATTACAATAAATTACCTTCTAAACTGTAGACATTTTAAACTTTTATCTCATATATTTATTTCATGTATTTCTGGAAGCATCCTAACTGCAGTATGGTATGTGAACTGTAAGACAAAACTACTTTATACTAGATGTTCAATTGTGATACCATTGTGATTGGTTCTTAATGATATTGCTGCTTCTATTTAAGAAGGATTGAAAGATTATTCTTTGTATTTTATAGTTATTTCCATTATATAGAGAATTTAGATGCTTAAAAAATAACATTCACAGCAAACAAAACAGACCTCACAAAATAATCATTCAGCTGCGAATTTAGCGGAAACTGCTTTATTCTCAAAATTTGAGTATTTTCAGTATATTACTTGCCCAGTTGGCTGGGGCTGTAGAATACACCAACTGCTTCTCTGCAGAGGGGCAAGACTCCCCCCAACGAGTGTCCTGTATATGACACTAAACAATCTGATGGTGAGGTTCCAGTAATGCTGGAGCTTTGGGGAATGCGGAGTACCCCTTTATTGCCATCGCTCCCCGGTCCACTCTGGCCCGGCGTGGTAGCTCCTGATAGGGTCCTATCTCTGGGTTAAATAGAACTGCATACTTATGCTAAACTGAAACCATACTTACATTTAAAATGCGCGCTTATTCTAAACTGAATTATTTGAAATAGAACTGTTTTTTGACATTGAAACTGTATTTACACAAAACTAAATTGTTTAACATAGAACTGTTTTGACATTTAACTGTGTGTAAACAAAATCTGTACTTATACTAAACTGAATTAGCTGAATTAGAGCTGCTTGACTAAACTGAATAGCTTGAAATTGAAATGTTTTTCACAATTAAACTGTGTACTCATGCTAAACTGAATTGTTTGAAATAGAACAGATTATTTACATAAAAATGGATTTGGCATTAAATAATCTATAAAGGTTGATATGCCATAAAACCCAACCTATCAACCAACCGACAGTATATTACTCAAATAAAAATACCATTTTTACTATGACAAACTGATTAACTCCTTTTAACAGCATATCAACCCATCTAGTGTTATTTTATGACTAGAGATGAGTGAATTGTATACATTGTACATCTATATTTACGTTTTTTGCATTGTTGTTTCTTAAGATTGTGTTTTTTTTTTTTTTGGTTGCACACAATTCTATCAAATATGAATAAGTTTTAAAGAGATATATTTATCTGATGAATGGGACCCTTACAGGTTCTACCAATCTGGGTCAGAAAGGACCAGGGAGTAACAACAATAAAGGGTTAATCCATACTTCCTAGATCTCCAGAACTCATCATTAGGTGCAGTTTAATCTCATGCCAAGGACACCCCTTTTTGGGGGGGAGGTACCTTTTTATAGGGATACAGTTGGCATATTCTAAAGTCCAAAGACAAGGTGTGCTTTGTTAGTCTAACATATATATATATATATACAAAAGAAATTTGACAAAGTGTTTATACATTTATTATGACATTACACTCAATATGGACTTCATCAGATGATTGAATTAGCAAGCAGGATTCACATTCTTGTGGAAAACGATAAATCCATCTCTTTCCTCAGTTATCAGCAAAATAAGAAGAGCCTAGTCAGCTGAGGTTGTAGAATACACTGATTACGTCCCTGCAGAAGGGGTAAGACTCCAATCAAGTATACTGGATATGATGGTGAGACTCCAGTCCTGGAGCTTTGGGGAATATGGACTACCCCTTCCGAGCCGTTACTCCCAGGTCCACTCTAACCCAGAATGGTAGTACCTGTTAGAGTCCCACCTATAGATCAAATAGAACTGTTTAACCATTAAACTATGAGCAAACAAATATCTGATGTTACATTGTTAGTCAAACATTTTTAACTATTGTTTTGTAACATTGTGTGCGAATAAAATTATTGTTGTTGGATAGCAATACTTGAAACCATTTCACTGTGTGCAAACAAAATTATTAATGTGAGCAATACTTGAAACCAATGTGGGCAAACAAATCATGAATAGTAAATCGAATTATTAGTGTGTAATAGCAAGGTCAGAAGTATAGGGCACTCAGTGAAAATGAAAATCAAAAGGAATATTAATCTGCAAGCCTTTCTCACTAACTATTCTACCATATAAAGTGATCTCTGAAAATTTTCAGCCCAGTAGGCTGGTGCCACAGAATACACACACTGCATTTCAGCAAAAGGGTACCCCCCTAACGAGTGTCCTAGATATGGCATTAAACCATCTGATGGCAAGGCTCTAGCCTTGGAGATTGAGAGAATGTGGAGTACCCCTTCATTGCAATTGCTCCCAAGTACACTCTGGGCAAGAATTGTAGCACCTGATAAGGTCCAATCTATGGGTCAAATAGAACAAAAATTGTGCAAACAAATCACTGATGTTAAATTGTGACTGATATATATAGCAACACTTGAAACCATTTAACTGTGTGCAAAAAGAGCTCAGACTCATTTAAGAATATTATCAATAAATTGTGTTCACAAATCATATATATATATATATATATATAGTCATCCATAGACAGATCTGTTTCGTTGTATCAGAACTCATCAGTGTGGCTAGACAGTATCTTCTCGTAGCTGGGATTGAAACCCGGTTGACTCAAACGTCAACCCAAGCTTCTAACCATTCAGCTACGAGGAGATATTAGCTGTGAAGTAAATTATAAACGGTTATGAATCACAATTAATATTGTTTACATACATCCGTTCAACGGTAGCCGAGACCTCAATTCAAATGAAGAGGCTTGCAATATACGCTAATGGCAACATGATTACTTCTTCGCCAGAGAACTCAACCCCACGGGGGTAGGGGAGTATATATATATAGGATTTGGCATTAAATAACTGACAATGGTTGATATGCCATAAAATCCAACCAAATTACCCTGGGCTTAGAATATGCTGACTGTATCCCCAGTAGAGCAGTAAGAACTCCCCCCTAAAAAGAGATTTATTTGTATCAGATAGGAATACTTGGAACCATATAGCTATGAATTACTTGTTTGAAGCTATAATTGTTTACTAAGGATTATTATGAGTCATGTGAAACCATATAAAAGAGGGTAAACAAATAACTATAATTGAATAGAAATAGTCACTTGAAACTACATAATTATCAGAATTAGATAAGAATACTTGAAACCATAAGACTGCGTAAATTATTTGTATTAGATTGGAATACTTCATATCATACATTTGTGTGAAAAAAGCCTCTTAAGAAACAACTGCACAAAAAATGTGTTAGGATGCTCTAATGGTCAAAGGGAGCGAAACCCTTTTCTGTTTCAGGCGGAGTTACCTCCTCCTTTTGAACCCTACTGTTTTGAGTTCTCGTGTTAATATGTGAGAATGGGACGAGATTACGTGTGGCAGCGCGAACGAGGGATCACTTCAAATCCGGGAAAACAAATGTAGAATTAATTTACCTTTTCCCGAGGGAGCTGTGACACACAGTTCAACCCATATTGATAAATGTATTGTGTACCATCCAATGTGTTTGTCCTTGTGAATAAATGTTCTAGTTAAGTCAACTGTGAGTACTCTATTCATTTTTCCACTATGTCTGTCGTCAATGTTTTACACACACACACACAAACACACCATATTCATCTTGGGATTAGATCTTCTGTAAGACACATTATTAGTTATGGTGTTTCGACACTCGCAGATGTAACAAAATGTAGATATAAATGAACAATGTGCATGATTTCCTTATTTCTTTGGATAAAATAACTCTAGATGGGTTGACATGTTATTAAAATCAATAAATCATTGAACTTTGTGCAAATAAATGATGATTATTACATTGAAATTGTTATTTGTAACCATATAATTGGTGGGAGTCCTTATGGCATTATGGCCTAAGTTCTGAACTGCAACCTCGAGGTTAATTCAGTTTGGACTCTAATCATTCTATTACATTCCTTTTTGGACAAATACTCTTTAAAAAGATATGAACCTCCTTATTCTCCCAGTTATGGAGCTATGGGTTAAGTAGTATCACCAGTGTTGAATACATTGACTGCATCTCTGCAGAGGGGTAAAACATACCCAATGAGTGTCTTGAATATATGACATTAAACTATTTAATGCAGGAGCTTTGGGAAATGTGGAGTACCCCTTCATTGCTATTGCTCCCAGGTCTACTCTAACCCGTAGTGGTAGCACCAAATAGGTTCTTATCGATGGGTTAAATAGAACTGTTTGACATTTAAACTGAGTGCAAATGAATGACCTGTTAAATCGTATTGTTAGAAATAGAACTCTTTGACCATTTAACTGTGTAAACGAAAGACTAATGTCTAATTAAACAGTGATACATAGCAATATTTGGAACCATTTGACTGTGTGCAAACCAAGGAATTGTGTTCAATAGCAATATTTCTAACCCCTCTACTGAGTACAAACAAATGATTAATATTGAATTGAATTATAGGTGCTTGATTGCAATAATTGAAACCATTTAACTGTTTTGAAGCAATAGCAATATTAATGTGCAAACAAATTAGTTATAACTAATTAAAAAATGAAATTACTAACAAACTATTTACTTACAAATCATATGTATATCTATTTAACTGTGTGCAACCAAATTATTAATAGTAAAAAGAGTTCTTCATGTTGGATAAAAATACTTGAAACCATTTAACTGTGTGCCAAAAAAATGAGCTTAGACGTGTTTAAAAAGTTATCAAAAAAATGTATTTACAAACCATATATTTCTGTAAAGAAGATTTGACATTAAATAATCTAGAAGGGTTGATTTACTATAAAACCAAACCAATCCAATGATTGCATATTACTGCATGCAAAAACTCTTAAGAAAGAATTCCACAAAACATGTAAGTATAAAGAACAATGAACACAGTTCCCTAACTTCTATGAATAAAATAACCCTGGATGGGTTGACATGCCATTCAAACCAGTCAACCAATCTCTTGTGGCTCTATGCTCTATCTTACTACTTCATAGATTTTATTTGTCTAAATTTCTGAGATGAAACTTGATAATTATTATTACTTAGAATATTCGGACTCTTGACCTCATCTTTATTGTTATACTCACAACGTTTTGACTGATACATCCTCTGGCCTTCTTCAGGTGTTTCGTGTTAAACCCAGGAGTCCATACAAAATCTCGAACTAAACCCTTTATTTGAACCACAGGGGTAGACTGTTCCAATTCTGTTAACCATGGCCGAGTAGAAGTGTTAAGTTATAATAAATATTCCTTGTTATTCTTATCTGTTGTTGGGATTGAACCTGCAACCTCCAGATGACTTCACTCAGAAGCACTTTCCAACCAAACACTTTATCCACTGCAACAAGTGCCCTTGCCAGACTTCAAATTTTATTTACCAAGCTTAATTTTATTTACCAAGTTTACCTTAAGTACAAGGTCAAAAACAAGGAGAACTCAATAAATCAAATTCACAACAATGGTCTGTAAATCTAACTTGATAAGTATTATATCAAGGGAAATGCCCTCTCATCTCCTTTGTCATTTACTTGCTTAGTCTGACATAAGGCTAGAAGTATGAAGCAGTCAGAACTGTATTTACAAACAAAAGTCTCATAGCTTCCAAACCATTACACTCGCTAAAGTTCCCTCTTTACAGTAGAATAACTTTGAATGACTGAAAACTCATCTTACAGTCAACTCCTTCATATTGTACAAAGATGTTTAGAATCAGGAATACATGCTGATGTTTGCTCTGAAGCCTTAAGAAACCTGATATTTTTTTTGCAACTTGCCCACATGAAAAAAGGAAGCCTTGTGTCATATTTTTCATCCGTGGATACGTAAAATAAATATCTAATATAGGCTGAACAACCGTCGGGACTTTTGCTTGTTGATGTCAAAGTTTTTAGCAGATGCTTACACCATGTACAGCACTACAGAGATGTTACTGTTAATAGTTTTTAAATGTTTTTCTTTTTTTGTTTTATCTTCAAAATCATTTGAAGCTAAAGAAAAACAAATATCTTAGAAATAATGGATTTGGCATACAAAGAGAAAAGATTAAACAGCAATGCAAACTCTCCATGATTCAGAAAGGGAGCAGAAAATCATGGGAGTGGCAGTGTGTTTGATTAGTTTAGTCATAACTACCAATCTGACCTCATCTGTTCTTTAAGATTTAACTGGATGTCTTTAATCTAATTCATTTTGTTGTAAATCCTTTTCTTATGCTAATTAATTTGAAATGATAACTACATAAAAAAAGAAAATCTTTAGGAACCTTTACTTCTTCTTAAATAGAGACATGAGTATTTTCACGAAACCCCAATTGGCTAAATATATGCTTTCAACAAACTTATAACGATCCTTAGTAAATAAATATAGCTTCAAATAACAACGCTTAATACAAATAATTTATACAGTTATATGGGATCAAACATTCTTATCAAATATGAATATTCATATAGTTTCAAGTAATTGTTTTTATTTAATAATAATCATTTGTTTGCACACAGTTATATGGTTTCAAGTAACTAATAATAATTCCTAGTAAACAGTCCAGCATGTTAGCCACTACACTCCAAGTTCACACTTATAAGTAAATTTATTTATCTTATTGATTGATTGATTCTAATTGCATATCAACTCATCTTGGGTTATTTTATGCCAAGAGGCTACGGAACTACATTGATTGTATATTTCTATTTATATTTTTTGTGTGGTTGATTCTTAAAAGAGTTTTTTTTTGCACACAATTATATGATAGCAAGTATTCCTATCTAATACAAATAAATCACACCCAGTTGTGTGATTTCAAATATTCCTATCTAATACTAATAATTATATGCTTCCAAGAAATTATTTCTTTTTAATAATAGTCATTTGCTTGCACAGTTATATGGTTTCAGTTAACCCACAATAATCCTTAGGAAGCAATTATAGCTTCAAGTAATTTTTCTTAATACAAATAATTTGCAGGGGGTGTCCCCGTGGTATAATGGTTAAAGTACTGGACTGTGGAATCATAGTATGCTAGTTCGAGTTCCAGTTGTGCTATTACATTCACTTTCAGACAAATACCCAAGGGAAAGGAATGAACCCCCTAATGATCCCATATATGGGTTAAATAGTACCACAATTGTCCTTCTAAAAGGATGAATTTGACAATAAATAACCCAAGAAGGTTGATTTGCCATTAAATAACAAACAAACAAATAATTTACAGTTATACGTTATCAAGTCTTCCTGTCTAATACAAATAATTTTAGAACAGATTTTTTTCCCAAAAATTCAGTTGTATACCAAGTGACCTTCTTCAGATGTATTTACTGTGGAATAAAGCAGTGTCTGCTCTGCTGGTGAGGCTTAGAATACCTATATATGCTACAGAGGGGTCAGGCCCTTCCCTTCCACCAAAAAAACATTGGCTTCAAAACTGAACCTTTACTTTGGGATTTTGCACATATATTGGTATCCCATAAAATCATATTGCTTCATTGTTTTCATGTTGATTTACAAATAGATGTTTTTTTCTTGTTTTTTGTCTGTGTGGTTTAGAATATGCTGATTGCATTCCTTTCAGAGGGGTAAAACACACCCACCAAAAAAAAAAAAGGCTGTGAAGTGTGGAGTACTCCTTGATTGCCATTACTCCCAGGTTCACACTGACCCAGGATAGTAGGACCTATTAGGATTCTATCAATGGATCAAATATCATCATCATCATCATCATCATCATGTCATGTCACCAGCACGGATATCCCTGACCCTCTCTCGCATTTCTCCCTATCATTCATCACTTCTGGCAGGTCTTCAGGGCTACATCCCGTATCCTCACATAGCTGCTGTATGTATGTTTGAGCTGGTCATCCTACTTTTGCTTGGCCATATGTGGAGGTCCATAGGAGTACATCACTGATGAGTTCATCTTGCTTCTCCAGCAGTGTCCTGTGTGTCTGGTTCGTCTAACTTGTATAGTTTTCGTGATGGGAGGCAAGTGGCCGTATAGTTGGTGCCTTGTGGGGTGTTGCCGCCAGGATTTGTTCAATATTGCTCACAACATTGTTGTGTACTTGTTGTCTAGCTTCTTCTTCAGCTGTTTAGTTAGCGTCCAAGGTCAGGTCTGATTTCCATATCATCGAGAGCCTATCGATAGCTGTCCATGCTTTCGTTAGCCGTGTGTCGATGCCTTTTTGTCAAAAATTATTCATATCAAACTGGAATATTTGGTATAATATAACTAAATTATTTGTATAAAGAATTGTTACTTGAAACTATTATTTTTTAAGACTTATGATAGTACAAAAATGATTATAATCAAATTGACAAATACAATTATTAGTATTGGGTAATAATACTTGAAATTATATATCTGTGTGTAAATCATTTGTATTAGATAGGAATACTTGATATCATGTAAATGTAGGGGAAAAAAACTTCGAAGAAACAACAGCACAAAAAATGTAAATATAGATGTGCAATGAATGTGGTTCCCTAACCTCTAAGCATAAAATAACCCTAGATGGGTTGATATACTATAAAAATCCATCAGTCATTGAACCCATATAATTAGGAAAATTAATTATCATTAAATAGAGATAGTTACTTGAAACCATATAACTGTATGTAAATCATTAGTTTTACATAGGAATACTTGATAGCATGCAACTGTGTGAAAATTATTTGTATTACATACAAATACTAGATAGCATATAACTGTGCTGAAAAACTAAAATGAAAAATGTAAATATAAAGTATAATGAATGCAGTTCCCTAACCTCTAAGCATAAAATAACCCTAAACAAGTTGCCATGCTGTTAAAATCAATCATCTATCATGAAGTTCAGTGGAACTTACTTCATCCAAGATAAATTTCAATGAATCTCAAAGAAATTCTAATTTTATTAGAATATCCATGTTCTTCATCTTTAAGTAGTTATGTAGTTCTCTTCATGGTTCAAGCCCAGGTAAGAACCCTGGATTTCAAATGCTGATTTTCAAGAAAACAAGGCTCTCTTCATCTCAAAGATTAGTACAATACAATCTTCTGAACCAAATCTCTCACCTTTTAATCCAGTCAAGTATAAACCTAAATAGATTAAATACATTTTTATTAAATTTTATTTAAAAGTAAATTTTAAAAAATATATCTACTTTGGTCACCCTTGATAGAGTGATTATGAAACCTTAAAATAATTCTTTTAAACAATATTGCAAATGTACCATAGCCAGATATGGATATGCGAAATGGACATATAATGTTCATATATATATATACATAGAACATAGGAATCTCGAAACATGAAAAACACTTACGACTTCTTTGTTCAAAACTTTTTATTACCTTTGAGTTTAAAGGTTCTTCGACATAAGGAGCAAGAGGCACAATCTTTCTATTCTGGCTTTTTCATCTGCTCCGCCATCTCGTGCGACACCTGCCCATGGCCTCCATAAGCAAGCGAAAGTCAACCTTTCTCATCCGGTGTCTAGTCTCAACTCTACTGACTTTTTCAAAATCTCCCAAAATCCTCCGCATCCTTCCAGTTCATGACATCACCCGCACTCTGTAACCCCGTTTCCCATCTGGGCGATTGAGACATCTCTGAGTGACATGTCCGCTCTGTCCGCGCATGAACACCTGTGTTAATGTTGCACCTAAGTAACCCATGCATTGAGCCGAAAGGTTCTCAGCCTAACTAAACCCCAAAAAAATCCCTCGGCCATTATATTACACAAAATGTTTTTGTTAAATTTCCCTAATTTGATGTGTATGTTTGCTTGTCTCTCTCCCTCCCTCCCTCTCTCTCTCTCTCTCTTTCTCTCTCTCTCTTTTTAAATATAGAGTGCTAGAATTCTTATTTTATATATTAGGATATTTCAAAGCTCAAAGGATCCAGTTGCAGAGTACCCCTTCATTGTCATTATTCTCAGGTCCACTCTGGCACAGAGTGGTAGTACCTGTTAGGGTTCCATCTCTGAGTCAAATAGAACTGTTTAAAAATCATTCATATTCAGTAGGACTGTGTGCTGAAAAACTACACCAAAAATGTAAGAATGAAAGTGATTCCGTATCTTCTTAACTGAAAATAACCCAAGATTGGTTGACCTGCCACAATCATATATACTGGGTTGAGTCATAAATAATTTCTGTTTTTTAAAGCAAGCTGTTTCTACACATTTCACACTTCCAATGTTTTAAATGCAACCAGAAATTACCTGATTAAAGAGTGCCTTCATCAGATATTCTTATTTCAATAGTAAAAAAAAGTGTGCATCATAATCAATGATCTCATATCCCTAAAATGAATGAACTGAAAGTGCATAGTTGATATCAAATATGGGAGTTTAAGAATAAAGACAAAAATACTACAGAAACAGTAAAGAAGATTTTTAGTCTTTATAGCCAAGGTGTCATAACTGACCACCAAGTTCAAAACTGGTTTTCAAAGTTTCATTCTCATAATAGATCATTGAGAGATGAACTCAGACCAGAATGCCCATCAGACCTTGATCAAGATGCTTTAAAAGAATTGGTGGAATACAATCTGTGCACAAATACTGGAGAATTACTTGACCACAACATATCTCAAGCTACAATCTGCTGCCACTTGAAAAAGATATGAAATGTAAGTAAGCTGGGCATTTTGGTTTCTCAAGCTCTAAGAAGAATATGGAAGATTACATAAGTATAACAACAAGTCTTCTTTTAAAGCAGACAAATGACCAGTTCCTCAAGAATTACAAGTGATGAAAAATGGGTCTTATGATATTGTTCCATGCAGAAGGCAGTGGATTGTCAATGATTAATCCCCGCCATCAAACCCAAAGACAGAGCTTTGTGGAAGAAAAGTTATGTTGCGTGTATGATAGGATCAATGCAGTATTATTCATTTGAGCTTTTAAACTGTTATCAGACACTCAATGCAGATTTATACTCTCAAGATCAGCAACAATTGCATGAAAATCTTCTAAGAAAATGCCCTGCACTTGTCAATGGGAGAAATATTGTGCTTCTCTATCATAACACATGGCCACATTCAGCAAGAATCATGCCGAAAAAAATATTGGATGTGGTTGGTCTATTCTATACCATCCACCATATTTATCAAATCTTGCACCAAGTAATTTCCATCTTTTTCATTTTCTACAAAATGCTCTGAATGACCAAATATTTTCTCAAGATCAGGTGAAAATATGCGAGGAAAACTTTTTGAGCTCGAAACCAGCTGAAATTTATTTGAGAGGAATCAACCAGCTACTTGATAGATAGCAAGTGGTTATTCAGAATAATGGCAAATATACTATTGTTTGAAAGTTATTCATTGTTATATTATTCACGAAGGAATTATATTTCACTAAAACAAATTATTTATAACTCAACCCAATAGCATTAAAAATCTCATGTTTTTAGATATACATATGACTGTGACTCTAAGCCAACAAAAAACAGGACATGATTGGAAGATTTTAATGCGAGTGATATCATTAAAATGTTCTCAGAAAATAAGGCAATTTCCAGTTCAATTTCCAACTGAATGATAATTCTATATAGGTCTGTGTTTCTGCTAAATGTCACTTTTTACTTATCTAAATTTTCAATATAAAAAAGGTAACTATGAAATACTAATTAGAATCTTTCATTCCTTCCTGAATAGAAGTATCAGTATTATCAGTGTTGTTACAACAGGAAGCCAAAGAATACACTAATCTGGTGGTATATACAAGGGTCATTCAATACATAAGGTGAATTGTGTATCATGGTTGGCAATGAAAAGCACTTGTAGAAGTCACTGCTCTAACATATACAATAAACAAGAATCACAACCCTTACTGGTTCAGCGACCCCCGCTAGCATCTGGCTGCCAGACAAAAAGTAGAACGGGCTGTAACTCAATACCGAACCCGTAACACCTGAAACATAACTGAAGTAAGCTGGTGTATATATACACTAATATGCCCACTCACTGGGCTAGCAACTAATCACTGTCCAGGGAATGGTCTCGGCCACCTTCGAATAGTGAAACATCCCAATGTCCATATAATCTCACTTCAACTCATTATTCATTATTATGCATGTGAGCACTGACTCATTGCTACTGAGTCTTATGATATAATTCCATCAGCACTGTTTACAGTTGCACTTTTTCAAGGAAAACAATAGTGATGAGTAGTTTCATGTCCTATAATACTGTCAGTATGACCTTCTTTACTGTCCACTGCACTGAGAACTTTTTTTTTTATTGGAGACTCTGTGTTTATACTCCATGGACTGCTCATAGTGGTAAACCCTTGTTAAGCCCGTTTGTAAAAATCTTTTTATTAAAACATGCTTCTCCATACACATAAATTTTTCTGTTAATTTCTAAAGGTTTGCATCAAATTGATTTGATAATAGACTTCTGTTCAAGTCTGAAGCACTCTGTTTTATTTTCCACCATGTTGAATTGCCTCAAAACAAATATTTCTGTGAAATCAAAATAATTTTTGCAATAAATGAATTCCAGACAATTCAGAGTTTGTATTTATAAAAAAAAATCCTGAAAAAAAAATCATTTTGCTTTTTCGAAAAACTTCTCCTAATTTATTGAATAACCTTTGTATTTATTTATAAGAAGAGACATTAGTCCATAAATTACAAATGAAAAAATAAATTCTAACATAATAAATATTTACTTTTCAACATATTCTCTTTCTTTATTAATGTATTTAATTTCGTGATGAATTCTAATCATAAGGAAAAATTGTTATACATAAAATTTTCAGATAAAAATTCACTTGATAATGATGCATCAGACAATGGATGTATTGATCCACTCTCTCATGTATTCAAGGTTTGTCTAAAAATAATACTTTGATTTGATATTAGCAAAAAATTAGACAACTGAAGGCAATGGGACCTTTGTCTCTGTCAAAGTACTCTTCTTAGGATCTTTCATACTAATCTCAACATCCCCTCTTCTTTCCAAAACAATCAGCAAAATCCTTTTTCAAGATTGCAATCAGCTGTTCATAGTTGAGCAAATTATAAAGCTCATTGATTAGCAGCCACAGTAATTTTTTAATTAAATTTTTTGAGAAGATTGAGAACATTAAAAGAAATAGGACAACAAAGTTTCCCATTATATCATAAGAGGAGTATCAAATGTACTCGTACCAATGGAAAACTCACTGGAATAAGTGCGAAGTATACCAAGGGAACTATTTGGAAGAAAATTAATCTTTTATTCATTGTTCACTTCTGTCTTAATAAATACTGCTCCAATCTTGTTACTTTAGGAAATTTATTTAGTTTCTGAATATTATAAACAATACTACTTCTATCACATAATACTTGAGTGAGTCAAAAGTTTTGCAATATTTTGGTGATTTCACAGCAGCACAAGCATGGAAAGTACCAACTGTAGTAGGTAGTATTGTGGTAGTTGGTGCACTGACACGTTGGGCATTGCTTCATTCCATATGTGGTTTGGAAGCTGTACAGATGAATGCGCAACATAGTCTAATCTAGAAACTTATGCTTTATGAGTTTAAACTGGGTCATAACACCATGGAAGCAACCAAAAACATCTTTTATGTGAAAAGTTAAAGCATTGTTGATCATTGAACTATAAATAGGTAGTTCAAGAAACTTTGCACCGATTCTAAGAACTGTAAGGTTCAGAGAAGGTCAGGAGAGACTAAAAGCATAGATTTCGAGGCTGTGCTCCAAGTTGTAAAAGCAGATCTTATGAGTAGCATTTGTAGAGTATCAGGCGAATTTAGCATCTCACAGTCTAGTGTGGTTTGTCACCTTTACAACCTTAGCAAAAGCATTCAGAACTGCTGAATTATGCCTCACATTGCCAAAGTATTGAAAAACTTTTGACTTTCCCCAGTAATTATATTTGCATGTAAATTTTATCTACTAAATGTAACAATGCTTACGGGACAGAGGCAATACTTTCAGACATTGAATGAAATTACCCAATGTAACCTTAAGATTATTTCTTAAAAATTTTCATTGTACATCATATTAAACATAGTTAAAAAGAAAAAGAAAAAAGATTCTCGCAAAGCTTTTTATGGTTTGTTTGAAATTTGTGTTTGACAGATTTCTTTTCCCACGCATTTTAAGACCCGACCACAACATTGATGGGGTGTAAAGGAGAAGAAGAAGTGACGTATCAAATAACCAGAATTTGAAGGAAAGCTGTATAGCAAGATAGAAAGAAGGAATATATATCCCAAACATTTGGTCTCCCTTACAATCTCCCACAGCTTTTTAGATGCAGGAGCCATGTTAATGAAATCCATAAGATAGTTTCAACCCTGGCCCAGAAACTGGGGTTACCATTCTACCTCTGCTGAACCCAAAATTCTACAAATGACTTCAAGACTGTCAAACTTTGCTCCATTTATTAAACTCTTGGTTGAGACACTAAATGATTTGTACTTCTATCTTTCATGTTAAACTTGTTACATTTTCTTTCATAAATATTTTACACTTGTGGAAGAGGTGATTTACAATCAAACTAGATACAAAACAGAAAATTTTTTCAGGATGGAGAATCATCAACTTATATAAAGTCACATGTTTTATATATATTTATTGAGTAATCTATAGTCTTAGAACAGAGTAAAGAGACATTCTATTGCAATGGTAAAACCAGAGATTTAAGAAATTATATACTATTTTCCATAAATAAGTACGCATTAAACAATCATGTATAAAAAGATAATTTTCTTCAAAACCAATTACACTAGGATTTTAGTATTTCTAATGGAAAATTATACAATCAGAATGAATATTATCAGGTATTATATATTACCAAACTCTACAGGTTTGAAACTGTAATCAAAAATATAAATGTTACAGTCTGGATATAAGTATGATCATACATCAATTCTATATACTAAGTAAATTTTCAAACCAAATTTGATTTTTTTTTTCTTGATTACAGAGTTTCAGTGTTGGTAATAAATAATACCTAATAATATCTGTTTTGGTTGAATGATTTTCTCATAGAAATGATAAAATCCTGGTATCATTGGTTTTGAATCCTGTTTTTATTGAATATGTAATTTGTAAACACATTTGTAAATACACACAATTAAATAATCAAACTGTTCTATTCACCATCAGATTGTTTAATGTCATATCCAGAATGCTCGTTGGGGAGGGGTCATACTTCTCTGTGGAGATGCAGTTGGTGTATTGTACAGCCCCAGCCGACTGTGCTAAAAATCTTGAGGTTGACTTGTATAATTTACAGTACTTTTATTGATGACAAGAACGATGCTGGTAGATAATAAAGAATAAATTGACATTTCCAGTATATTTCTTTATTTCTCTATAACATTCACTTATGTTAAAGCAAATAGATAAAATGAAATGAAACCCTGCCGTGACTTGAACAGTCAGCCTGGTGGTAAGCAGACAAATAGTAATTAAATTATACCAGTATTATGATCCTATAAACTCCTGTTTTAAAATATAAATTTTTCAAAAGATGAATAAAGTTGCCTAAATAGAATTTTAAAGTGTCATTTGAGGATTGGTTATGTTCTATTTATAAATGCTAATGAATTAATAGAAAAATAGGTTATTAATGATAAATAATTATTATATACAAGTATTTTACCAGAAGCAATGGTTATTCATATTAAGATTATCAAAAATTTCCAAATGGATCAAATAAGATAAATTCACTCATTTTGAAAGATCAAAAACTGAGGTGAAATCTAGTACCATACTTCACTCTACTAAAGTTGTGGCTTGCTCAGTTTCACTGGCGGGCTGATGTTTCTACAGAGTTATTATAGGTAAGGTCTTGTTAGTCAGCAAATACTGGCATGTCTGTGTGCAGGGTCCAAAGGAGAATGTCACTAAAGAGTTTGTCCTTACTTCTCCAGCAGTGTTTTGCATACTTTGTTGGTCTTATTTGGATGGTTTTCGAGATAGGAGGTAGGTAGCGGTACAGAGGTGGTTTCATGGGATGTTGCTTCCAAGATTTGTTCAGTATAGCTTGTAGCATTCTTGTGCAATTCTCATCTAGCTTTTTCTCAACACTCTTTGTCAGTGTTCGTGTGGTGCATCCATATAGTAGAATTGAGACAATTGCTGCTTGGAAGAAATCGTGTTTTATTTTATCAGATAGGTCAGACTTCCATTTGATCAATAACTTATTGATAGCAGTCCATACCTTTGCTAGGCGCAAACTGATGTCACTTTCCATGGATGAGACACTGCTACCAAGGTATGTGAACTTTTCCACTAATTTCAGAGAACCACCATTTAGAGTGGAGATATCACCTATTAAAATCTGCTAAACTCCCTAATTTGTTAAGCTATTTGGCAGATACTGCTTTACATACATATTCAGATACATGCATACATACATATATACGAGCTATGGCCACACACGCACACATACAGGGAGGCTCACTGCCAATTGCAAATACTCGCCCAGTTAGCAGGGGTTGTAGACTACACCGACTGCTTTTCTACTGAGGGGTAAGACCTTCCTCCAATGAGTGTCCTGGATATGATACTTAACAATCTGATGGTGAGGTTCCCGTAATACTGGAGCTTTTGAAAATGCAGAGTAACTTTTCACTGCTATCGCTCCCAGGTCCACTCTGGCCAGGAGTGGTAGTGCCAGATAGGGTCCTATCTATGGATTAAACAGAACAAAACAGTGTACTTATGCTAAACTGAATTACTTGAAATAGAACTGTTTTGACATTTAAATGTATGTAAACCAAAAGCTATACTTATACTATGCTGAATTGTTTGAAATAGAAATATTTGACTAAACTGAATAGTTTGAAATAGAAATGTTTTTTGACAATCAAACTGTGTACTTATGCTAATCTGAATTGTTTAAAATAGAACTGTTTATTTGTATAAAAATGGATTTGGCATAAAATAACTTTCAAAGGTTGATATGCCACAAAACCTAAATGAACAAATTCAGAGATATATATACCATGCCTATATACATCCGTACTCATATAGACATGGTTGCAACTGGATGCAGATGCATTATTATACCTAAATATATATATCTATGAGCAGAAGAGCTTATTGTGTCACAAAGTTATGAATAATCTTATTAAAATCCATCAAATGTCCATCCAATCATATCCTGTCAGGCTTCACTATTTTTTGCCAAGATTTCAGTCAAACTTTTCATAATTGTTAGGGTAATACAAAAGAAAATTTAAAACTGTATTCATCTTTCTTTCTTTCTTTCTTTCTTTCTTTTGTGTAACCTTTGTGGGTTATTTAATGCCAAAGCCATCTTTGTAGAAGAATAGTAGTGCCACTATTTAACCAAAAGCTTGAGGTGATATGGGGGTTTATACCTTTCCAAAGGGTATTTATACAAAAGGGAATATAAGTTTGGACTTGCTTACTATGATGTTACAGTTTGGCATGTTTATCACAACACTACTGGGACTCTTCCTCCCCAAGAAACTGTATTTGGCCAAGACTATTTGATTTCTTATCCCAAATACCTAGAAAATGTTAAGAAATTCCCAAAGTTAATACCATGAGTAGCAATCAGATGTTTGATATTCCTAAAGAGTAGATGTCACTTTCAAAGTTTTAAGCAATGATTTCTTTAATGTTATAGTTTTTATTTTGATACACGATTTTCAAAGGGAGATGCATGTTAGGCATAGATTAAAGGATTTTAATGCATAGTACTTTAGAAACATCTGTGGCCATCTTAAAACCTGTTTATAATATAAAAGTAGCAAGTTAGAATTATTAGGAAAATAAACAAAAAGAAAGTGAAAGAATGATTCATTCCCAATTCACTTGATAATATCTATGTATCATGACTGAAGAGTAACCATCCTGAATAGATAGATTGTATTACATGTTTTTCATCTGATATATTATTCATCTAAGAGAAAAAAAAAAATGATTTGAATGAATAAAAAAAGAGAAAGGGCACATTATAAATTTAATTTTTTCAATAAGATGCATTTACATTTTTATATAGTTGAAGGCAATTTTTAGCTTGAAGATTAATCCTTTGGCAGGCAGAGTAGCATTTTTGTTGCCAACAGCAAACAAGCAGAGCGACATTTTTGTCACTTAGTGACAGCCCAATGTAAGGTATTTTCTTTCTGATAGCTCATTGACTAATTCAATGTTCATGTATAGAAACATTGCTAGATGGCCTTGCTGTGATGTTGGATAGTGTAAAGGTTGTTTTCTAAAAATCATAATCAGAAATGAGTTTTTGTTATATATTCTACCTATGAACATTAATAGGTATGTCCCATTCCTCATAGATATATTGGACACTCTTGTGACGGGGTGGAAATATACTTAGTAGTCACCAGTTGCAACAGTTACTTTTTAGCTTCTGGCAAGTATTGTATTTTGTTAATGTTATAAATATTTCCATTTCAGTTCCAGCCTCTGTTTTGGTTATTTCTCATTCAGTAAGGTTAGATTACAACAGTTTTCATGGTGAGTCTCTATGATGTAGCAGCTAACATACTTGACTGTAATATCATTGTTAGCAAGTTCAAACTCCAGGGATGCTATTGTTCATTTATTGACTAATACTCTTGAGAAAGGTCTAAACCTCTTTATCTCCTCAGTTATGGGTTAAATAGTATCACTGCTGCAGTTCTACAAGGATGGCTTTGGCATTAAATAACCCATGAAGTTTGATATGGCATCAAAAACAAAATATCAAAACCAGTATAGTTTTCATGCTTTTATACTATGACACACAATTGCTGATGAAATTATCATATTCTGCTTGTTTGTTGTTTTTCAACTTACCCTCTATTTTGTAAATTCTCTGAAAACAAGTCGACTATTTCAAAAGGATTAAAAAAAAAATATCTACCTGCTAAAGGGTTAATTGTAGTCATAGGAATTTCAGGAAAATTCAAGAAAGCTTAAAGTGTTTAAGTTTTGCATATACAAACTCCTTTACATACTAAATATCAACTTATCTTGATTTCTCCACACATTAGAATAATATTAAGTTAAAATTGGACATTTCATTAAACATATTTTTAAAATTATAACTTTTTGAAATCTGATTAAAATAGGAATCAACTCCAAACTTGGGCCACACATTTAAAAAAAAATTATTTCATAAAAAGAAAATTACAGGAAATTATCATTTCATAATTTCTCCACTGTAGGATCAAAACATTTAAATATTACTTGAATTATTACCTTATATTCAAGCCCCAATCAAGTCTATATGGTTGATTTCAATGGTTTGGTCCGGGTTATATGGCATCTCGACCATTGTAGGTTACTTAATACCAAATCCTCTTTATACAGATATATCAAATATCTAAGATTTGGTTTGGTTTAGTTTCATAACATATCAACAATTGGAGGTTTTTTAATGATGAATCTGGTTTATACATATATATTAAATATATATGATTTGGTTTGGTTTGGTTTGGTTTTATGGCATATCAATCATTGTAGTTATTTAATGCCAAATTCTCTTTATACATATATATTGGATATATATGATTTGGTTTGGTTTGGTTTTATGGCATATCAACCATTGTAGTTATTTAATACCAAATCCTCTTTATACATATATATTAAATATGTATATGATTTGTAAACAGATTTTGTAAGTTATGTTCTTAAAAGAACCTGAGCTCATTTTTGCACACAGTTAAATAGTTTCAAGTATTGCTGTATAACAGTCACAATTTAACATTAGTAATTTGTTTGCATACATAGTTTGTTCTATTTGACCCTATCAGGTGCTACCACTACAAGTTAGAGAGGACCTGGGAGCAATGGCAATGAAGGGGTACTCCACATTCCCCAAATATCACCATCAGATTGTTTAATATCATATCCAGGACACTCAATGAGGGTAGAGGTCTTACCCCTCTGCAGAGATGCAGTCAGAGTATTCTACAGCCCCAGTTGATTGGGCTGATTTTATTGGGGTATCAACCCATTTAGAGAGTTGTGTACACTGTTCATTTACATTTTTGTGTGGCTGTTTCTTAAGGGTTAAATGATTTTGGAGGCACTATTAGTGTAATGGTTATTGTCATAGGAAATGAATTTGGTGACCTGAGTTCAAATCCTTGATGAGGCGGTTTACATTTCACATAGCTCTAATACCCTTTGGAAAGGTATGCATCTTTATTTTCTTTTCAGCTATGAGTAAATAGTAAGGTAGGCTAGCCTCTTTAACTTTCATATAGCAACTGATATAGGAGAAGGAAAACTCTGAATTTAAACCTTTTATACTCCACTTAAAAAAATGACCCTATGTCATATCCTGCTCGCACAGGGGTTGGGTAAATATATCTATATAACATTAAGTGTTCCTATCTAATAATTTGCTAAGTTTTATGGTTTCAAATAATCCTTTTTTAATACTAATAATTAGATGATTTCAAGCAATTTTTTCTATTTTATAATAGTCATTTGTTTACACACACTGATATGGTTAGGTTCAACCTTTGTGGGTTATTTAATGCCAAAGCCATTCTTGTAAAGGACAAGAGTAGCAATGTTTAACCAGTAGCTGGTAAGGATAAGGGAGTTCATTCCTTTCCAAAGGGTATTAGTCCAAAAGTGAATGCAGTAGTGTGACTGGAATTTGAACTCACTAACTACTATGTTGCAGTTGTGCACATTAGCCACTACACTATCAGGACTCCCCCAGTTATAAGGTTTCAAGCAACTAATTGTGGGCAACCGTAGTAACACAGTAATTATTTTGAAAGTTTCAATTCGGTTCCCTGTCATTCTTCTTTCGACTAAAATAAATAAAGTTGGCGAACATAGTCGAGGGTGACCAGAAGGCTCCCTTTTCAATAGCTACTACACTGAGGTGTAGAGGAGGGTGCTACTCCTTTCCCAGGATTGCTCCACTTTACCCTTGATATATACCTTATATTGCTGAGTGTTAAGCAAGGAGGTATCAAGTTCCATTTTTAAAGTCTTTGGCATGACGCAATCTGGGATTGAACCCCATTCTCCCGGACCACTAGCAAACACTCTACCCTCTAGGCCAATGAGCTAGTTATACGCAACTAATGATAATCCTTAATAAACAATTATAGCTTCAAGTAACCATTCTTAATACAAATAATTTACAGTTGTATGGAATCAAGTATTCCAAGCTAATACAGATAGTTTTTTAATCAATCATTTTTATTGATGGTTGGGAACCTAACAGATACAATCATTCTGGGCCAGAGTAAACTTGGGAGTAATAGAAATGAAGTGGTACCCCACAATCCCCTGATCTCCAGAAGTGGATCCTTACCATTAGATTCAGTTTAATGTCATACCTAGGACACTATTTTTTTTTAGCAGTCTTACCCCTCTGCAGCGGATACAGTTAGTCCAAAGCATTGCTAGCAGTACTGCCAGTCAACTTTAATTCTTTCCAAATGCATTTTAATCATAAGACTATATATACAAAGTTATAAGTGTAGACTGACATATCATCATTACCCAAAATGTTTTACCAATTATAAAGATTAACAGAGTGTAAGAACACTTCCTTAATCCTTAATCCTTATATACATTTTTTTAAAGGAAACAAAGCTGAATAAAAAAAGATTAATAAGACTTTCCTTATCCATCACATTCAATTAGAGTTGTTTGCATATACATATGTGTATATGTGTAACCTTGTAAAAATGGAATGGTATAACAAGTTTTATTTTATCTGAGAAATCCTTTGTTCCTCTTTCTCTCTTTGTCTCTCTCTCAAACATATATGTTAATGATATTTGAACCTTTCTCATCACTCACTTTATACCACTGCAAAAGAGGGCATTCTCATGGCGTAGTGGCTAATATCCTGGACTGTGATTTGTAGTTCACAAGTTTGAATTCAATTCTCCCTATTATGTTCACTTTTGGACATACATTTAGAAAAGATATGAAATCTTTTTATCCCTCTGTCAACAACATGTCACCTCCAAACAATCAGTGGGAAGTCCCTTCATGTTGTGGATAATATGTTAGATTGTGATATGTTAGTAAGAATGTTTGAATGCCTGTCACACAATTCACTTTTTTGGAAATAGTATGAACTACCTTATCCACCCAGCCCATCTCTGCAGAGAGTTAAGACCTCATTAGTTTAGTGTTCAGGATATGACATTAAACTGCATCTAATAGTGAGGCTTCAGTCCTGAATTTATGGGGAACGTGGAGTGTTCCTTCATTGCCATTACTCCCTGGTCCACTCTGACTTAGAGTGACAGTACTTGTTAGGGTCCCATGTATGAGTCACATAGGACTGTGTAACCATTTAACTGTGTGCAAAAAATGACTAATGCTAAATTAAATTGTTAGTGTTAGATAGCAATACTTGGAGCCATTAATTGTATGCAAAAGAATGAGTAATGATGAATAGAATTATTGTTAAATTGAAATACTTAAAACTCTTTAATTATATACAAATAAAACTATTAATGTGAGCAATACTTAAAACCACTGAGTGCAAACAAATGTATTGATATTAAATAAAATCATTAGTATTTGATAGGAATACTTGAAACCATTTAACTGTGCAAACAATAGCCATAGTTAATTGTGAGCAAAAAAATTAGCTCTATCTCATTTAAAAACAAAATTACCTACAAACTATTTACTTACAGATCATGTGTGTGTATATATATAGTCATCCACAGATTGACTGTTTCGTTGTATCAGAACTCATTAGTGTGGCTATATATATATATATATATGTATGTATGTATATAAATGTATATGTATATATATATATATATATATATATATATGTATATATATATATATGTATATATATATATGTATATACATATATATGTGTATATATATGTATATATATATATGTATGTATATATATATATGTATGTATATGTATATATGTATATATATATGTGTGTATATATATACTTTAAGAAAAACAACAAAACCAGTCACATAGGATTATAAATTTATTTCCATCCTGTTACGCATTTTTGTTATTTCCAAAAACACGAAAAAAATTAACAGGACTTCTTCAGATCTTATTGCTCTCTATTATTGTTACATTGAGCTCTTTACCAGGAAAATTTAAATATTCACTCATGAATAATTTCTTGTCCTGATGGAATTACTCCCAACTCCAGTTTAACTGGACCAAAGAATACCTATATATATATATATATATATATGTACATATGTATATATATATGTATATATATATATATATATATATATCATCATCATGATGTCATGCCACTAGCACAGATATCTCTGACCCTCTATCGCCTCCCCTCCCTATCATTCATCGCTTTTGGCGGGTCTTCAGGTCTACATCCCGTATCCTCACATAGCTGGTCGTCCTGCTTTTGCTTGGCCATATGCGGGGGTCCATAGGAGTACATCACTGATGAGATCATCCTTGCTTCTCCAGCAGTGTCTTGCATATCTGGCTCGTCTAACTTGTATAGTTTTCGTGATGGGAGGCAAGTGGCCGTACATCTAGTGTCTTGTGGGGTGTTGCCGCCAGGACTTATTCAATATTGCTCTCAACATTCTTGTGTAATTGCTGTCAAGCTTCTTCTTCAGCCGTTTAGTTAGCGTACGAGTAGTGCATCCATATAGCAATATCGATACGACTGCTGCCTGGAAGAAACTGCGCTTCATTTTATCTGTCAGGTCTGATTTCCATATGATCGAGGGCCTATCAATAGCTGTCCATGCTTTTGTTAGTCGCGTGTCGATGTCTTTTTCGATTGATGAGACGCTGCTTCCTCGGTAGGTGAATTTGTGAACTAGTTTCAGAGAGGTTCCATCTAGAGTAGAAATGTCGCCTGTTTGGTTGTAGCACATATATTCAGTTTTGTGTGTATTGACATGGAGGCCAATGCCTGCGGCGGCCCGTTCCAAACTGTGCAGTAGTGTTTCGGCTTGGTTAGGTGTATTCGCCGGTAGCGCTATGTCATCGGCGTAGTCGGCGTCGGTAATTGTTTTTGCGGGGTACCTTCGGCTTCTTTTCTTTGTCAGCTTGAAGCCACTTTCTCTGATTTTGTCGATTGACGTTCTAAGCATGTAGTCTAGACAGATGATAAAGAGGTAAGGGGCTAGCATGTCTCCTTGTAGTACTCCTGCAACAATGTCAAAGTATTCTGTGTCTCCATCTGGTGAACGCACTTTTACTTAGGTGTTTCTGTATAGAATCGTAATTGCTGGTATGGTTTCTTTTGGTAGGCTGTATGCTAGTAGGATCTGTTCCATCTTCCCTCTGTGTATGGAATCAAAAGCCTTGGTAAAGTCGACATTGGGGAACTACTGCTGCTCATCTATAAGAGTGGCTTCTATAGATGAGAATAAACACAGCCATCGAAAGATAACCATGGCCCACACTCAAACCACATACATAAACCGCATCGCTCTTCATGCGGGTAAAAAAGGGGCACGTCCTGCTGAGGTTGGAGCCCTGGCTTCAATGTTCGAAAAATCAGCGACAGAGCTCAAACTAAAACTACTAAAATGCAAACAAACAATACAAATAGCGACATTTAATGTTAGAACCCTAAATAGAATAGGTCAACTACCAGAGCTAACTGCATCGGCCGTAGAACATGAGATAGACATAATCTGCATACAAGAATAACATTATGCTCACATCAAAGATATCAAATATCACGAAACTGGCAATGGATGGATGCTAGCCACTGTATCAGCATGGAAAAACTCTGTCAATGCCACAGTAGGAGGGGTAGGAATGCTTATAGGACCAAGAGCGTTAAAAACATTTAATAGCATTAAGAGAATACAACCTAGGATGATGGCCGCTACGTTTAATGGCAACCCCAAAGCAACAATCATCTCCTGCTACAGCCCTACCAATGTTAGTGAAGAAACCGAACTAGTCACCTTCTACAAGGAGCTATCCTCCCTAGTGCATAGCATTCTGAAAAACAACCTGTTAGCCATTGGCGGGAATATGAATGCGCAAATCGGGAAAAACAGAAACAACAAATACAGCCTACACAACATATATGTATATATATATATGTATATATATTTACTAATCTAATATCTACCAGTATTCATGCTACCAGAAAAAAAACAAAAAAAACAAAAAACAAAAAGACAAAAAACAAAAAGACAAAAAAAAGAAAATTTTAAGACTAGGTACTATAATCAAAAAACAAGTTTCTCGCACGAGAAATATAGGCATAGCACTGCATTATCTAGTTATGTGTGGGAGCTTAAGGAGAACAAAGGGGTAGATCCTATAATGAAATAGGAAGTAATAAAGAAATGCGGTAAATAAAGAGCAGGCAATTGAGCTTGTAGGCTTTGTATGGAGGAAAAATTAGCAATAGCATCTTGTAAAAGTAGGAATATGTTAAACAAAAGATCGGAGGTGTTAAATAGTTGTAGACACAAAAGGGCGTGGTTACTCTATAACTAGGGATAGGTTTTAGAGATTTTTTCTTTTTGTTTTTTTTTGTTTTTTTTATTAATAAAAAAAGTTTTTTTTTTTTGTTTTTTGGGTTTTTTTTTAATGCAAATTCTAAGCTAGGTGGGTTTTTGGTGAATAAAAGAAAGCGATTTCTCCTTTAGAATTCAGTCGAACTTAGGCTTCCTGATGATCCGTTAAGGTGAAACTTAAGTAGAAGATTTTCGACTCGTGATTTAGGTTAATTTTATATATATATATATATATATGTATATATATATATATATGTATATATATATATATATGTAAATATATATATATATATATATATATATATGTAAATATATATATATGTATATATATATATATATGTATATATATATGTATATATATATATATATGCATATATACGTATATGTATGTATATAAATATGTATATATATATGTATATATATATATATATATGTATATGTATATATATATATGTATATATATATATATATGTATATGTATATATATATATGTATATATATATATGTATATGTATATATATATATGTATATGTATATATATATATGTATATATATATATGTATATATATTTTAACGTGATATCCCTCTGAGACGATGGAAGTGGGATGACTGCTATCCTCTCATTTCTAATTAACAGTAGCAAGCTGTCAGAGAATGACCGTTAAGGCATGATAGTAAATTAGGGCAAGCTATCTGTACTGAGTAACCTGACTTGGGTGACATCTAGTAGCCCTACGAAATCGCCCGACCAGGGGGAGGAAGAGAGAAGCCAAGTGATTGGCTGGGACCCTAAAACGGAAGTGGCACCTTCTTCTCGTCAGCGAAAAAACGAAAAGAAAAAGTTAGTTGTTTGGCAGGGTTCGTAGGAGACAGAACCAAAAGCCAAGTACTCCGGGTGAAGAAGACAAAAAAATATCTGTGAGACACGAAGAAGCCATTTTCTTCAAGCCAGTGTTAAAAATAGCCTAAAGTCTATTAGCCCGTAAAAGAAGAAAGATTCTCCAGTGGAACCCCGTCAAAAAAATAAGATTAGTAACTTTGGGACTATTCCTCCTTATACCCAAATTTTATATACCACTCTCTCTCTCTCTCTCTCTCAATTTGAAGGAAAACGAAAGAACAGAAAAGAAGAAAGAAATTCATGTTCATGGACTGTTCAATATATTATATATTTGACACTTTGAAAGTGTATCTCTTTGTATAGTAAAGGATTCATGTATTTTAATGTTACCACGTGGTCGAAGTTGTTCTTTGCCGTGTCTTCTACGAATTTGTTACCTCATGCTTCCTTTTCAGCTTCTGTTCGCCTTATGTTATCTTGCTTAGAATTGTCCTATTAATTCCTTTAAAATATCACACGGAAAACCAGAGTTGCCGACTACTACAATATAATATTATTACGACTAAACCTATAGGTCCATATCTTCCATTGTCTAGGGGAGGAAGGAAAGCGACCTGGTGGGTGTGTGGATAGTGTGAAATTTGGAACCCCTTGCCAGCGGCGGTCAGTCTGGACATAAATTGATCCCCCACATAATATGCCAGTTCTTATATGCCTGAGAAAAAACCCTGAACGAGGACTTATTCTATAAGGGATCAAGTGCCAACCTGCCCCATCTTCACACGTGCAAAAATAAAGTCCCGTTTTGGGATTTTAGTCAATTTGCCGTCACAATAAAAAAAAAAAAAAAAAAAAAAAAAATAGTGCAAAAAAAAAAAATAGTGCATTGAATTGCAAGGCATACCCCTCTTTTGAGGGTGTGTCCACCGATCACCGAATAGTCACGGCAAAAATACGGTTAAGCCTACGAAAAAACGCCAAACGAACAGCGACCACCAAACACTATGACTGGGCCCTATTAAACAACAAAGATATAAGAGATAAATACGTATTAGAATTAAGAAACAGATTCGAAACACTACAAGAAAAGACGGAAAAAAGTACACCAAACGACGAATATGAAAATTTCGTCAATGCACACCTCCAGGCAGCAGCAAAATACATTCCAACAAAAATTAAAACTAAATATAGAGTCCCATGGGAAACTTTAGCGGTGAGAGAAAAACGTGCACTAGTGAAAACAGCCTCCAAAAACTATCGAAAAAACCCAACAAACACAAATGCCTTAAAACTAAAAACGGCACAATATCAATTAGCAGGCAAATATATAAAGGAACAGACAGAATACATTCAAAATCAGATAGATAAGATTAGAGACTCGGTAGAAGATAGACAATCTAGCAAACAATAAACGAAGTGAGCAGAAGAAAGAACACAGCCAAAGCAAAACTTAAAGCAGCAAACCAACAAGAAAGAATAAAACTGTGGAAACAGCACTTCGAAAACTTTCTTGGAAACCCACCAAAAATAACGCATGAACCAATCACCAGAATAATTAGCAAACAATTAGACATTAAACTAGGACCGTTCACACAAGAAGAACTCGACTCGGTACTCAGAAAAATTAAAAATAGGAAAGCTGCAGGGCTGGACGAAATTCCCCCAGAAGTATGGAAGACCAGACAATTTGACGACATACTGCTCCGACACTGCAACGCAGTATACAATCAAAATCCGATAGATAGATGGATGAAGGGATGCATACTCCCCTTCCCTAAAAAGGGGGACCTCGGATTAGCCAAAAACTACCGAGGCATAACACTTACATCCATAGCTGCCAAAATCTACAATGCCCTACTACGAAACCGAATAGAACCCAAAATCGACAACATACTTAGAAAAACCAAAATGGCTTCCGAAGAAATAGATCCACGACCTCACAAATATTAACCATCCGCAGAATCCTTGAAGGTGTACGGGCAAAAAACCTACAAGCAACATTAATATTTGTCGACTTTACCAAGGCTTTCGACTCCATTCACAGAGGAAAGATGGAACAAATGCTACTAGCGTACGTCATACCTAAAGAAACCGTAGCGGCAATAACGATTCTCTATAGAAACACTAAAGTAAAAGTACGATCACTGAATGGAGACACAGAATACTTTGAAATTGTAGCAGGAGTACTACAAGGGGACACGCTGGCCCCGTACCTCTTTATCATTTGTCTAGACTACGTACTTAGAACATCGATTGAAAAAATCAAAGAGAATGGCTTCGAACTGACGAAGAAAAGAAGCAGAAGATACCCCGCAACAACAATTACCGACGCCGACTACGCCGATGACATAGCGATACTGGCAAATACACCTGACCAAGCCGAAACACTTCTGCATAGTTTGGAACGAGCAGCAGCAAGCATAGGCCTCTATGTTAATGCACACAAAACGGAATATATGTGCTATAACCAAACGGGGGACATCTCCACTCTAGAAGGAACCCCTCTTAAACTAGTAGACAAATTCCCGTACCTAGGAAGCAGCGTCAAATCAACCGAAAAGGACATCGAAACAAGGTTAACGAAAGCATGGACAGCTATCAATAGGCTATCGATTATATGGAAATCAGACCTAACCGATAAAATGAAATGCAGTTTCTTCCAGGCAGCGGTCACATCGATACTGCTATATGGCTGCACTACATGGACGCTAACAAAATGGCTGGAGAGGAAGCTAGATTACACAAGAATGCTGCGTGCAATCCTGAACAAGTCCTGGCAGCAACACCCCACAAGACACCAACTGTACGGCCACCTGCCCCCATCACGAAAACTATTCAAGTTAGACGAACCAGACATGCAGGACACTGCTGGAGAAGCAGAGATGAACTCATAAGAGATGTACTCTTATGGATCCCCACACATGGCCGCGCAAAAGCAGGACGACCAGCTCGAATGTACATTCAGCAGCTATGTGAGGATACAGGATGTTGTCCTGAAGACCTACCTAGGGCGATGAACGATAGGGAGGAGTGGCGAGAGAGGGTCAGGGATATCCGTGCTACCAGCGCGATATGATGATGATGATATATATATACATGTATATATATATGTATATATACATGTGTATATATATGTATGTATATATATATGTATATGTATATATATATGTATATATATATGTATATATATATATATATATATATATATATATGTATATGTATATGTATTTATATATATATATATATATATATATTACTTGAAACCATTTAACTGTCTGCAAACAAATGAACTCTGGCTGGTTTAAAATTTTGTCTACATGCTATTCATTCACAAATCATATAGATTTGATATATATGGACAAACAGGATTTGGCATTAAATAAATTACAAGGGTTGATATGCCATAAAACACAACCAACCAACCAACCTTTATTCTTTCAGTTATAAGTTAATTACTATCACTACTGCTCTTCTACAAGGATGGGTTTGGCATTAAATAACTCACAAAAGTTGATATGCTATTAAACAAAGAAAAAAAAACATCCAAACCAAATATTGAATAAATAATTTCCTGTCCAATTTGTAACTGAACAATAATTTTATATGCTGAATGTTTTTGCCAAACAATTTATTAATCATTCAAATTTTCAATATAATAGAAAAAACATGCACCAATTATTAGAATCCTTCACTCCCTCCTAAATAGAAGCACACTAACCATGAAGGTCAGCTGTTAATAATGTGATGCATATGAGAATCCTTTGCTCCTTTCTAAATTGAATCATTAATATCATTATGGACCTCTGTTAACAATGAAATGCTAATCAGAGTTCTTCACTCCTTCCTTAATAAAAGCATCCATATAATCATGGACCACAACTATAAAATGCAAATTAGAATCCTTCACTCCCTTCTAAATAGAAGCATGCATATCATCATGGTCAGCTGTTAACTATGAATGCTTATAAAAATCCTTCACTTCTTTCTAAATAGAAGCATCAATATCATCATGGACCACTGCTAATCAGGAAAGGCTAATTAGAATTCTTCACTCCTTCCTTAATGGAAACATCGAGATCATCATAGACTGTTGTTTCCATGGCAACATAAGAGTTTTATTGGTCACCTCGTGAATCATAAATGTTTTGGTTTCGGCAAAGTCAGTTAATAATTAACAATTAAGACCTACAAGCATTTTAAAAGAGGTGATGTTAACTTATATTTATTTTGATCGTCAAAAATGTCCAACTCAGTGAAATCCACATTCATTAATTCCACAAACTTTATCTTAAATCATGTTTTGAAATTATGAATGAACCGATTCTACCTAAAACATTGAAGAATTTGACCATGAAAAATATTACTTTCTTTAATAATCATTTTAACATGTACACTGGTTGATATTCATAACTCCTTTTATTTAAAAAAAAAGTTCTTGGATCGGTGTTGGACCTGTATTCATTGAAGTCTAATTAAATATTGTGGAAAAAAGAAATAATTAAAATAGTCATTATTCATCTGATTTTTTTTATTTGGAATTTATTTTTGAAGTATTCTTGTAGAAATAATTACTCATTTTTCACCTGAATATTTTGTGTTTTTTCATATTTAGTATAAGTATAGGAACTGTACTACACTATAATATGATGCAGAAGTGACAGGTGGCAACATTTTGATCCTATGCAGTGTGCACTTACACAAATTAATTGCAGGCAGAAATGACAGTCTCAATATATATGGCCTCCTCATTTTTTACAGTGACTGTGCAATTTATTCATATAAATAATCATAATTTGGTTATATGTAAAAATTATGAGTATAAATCATACTAAAATTACCTGTAGAAGGCAACAACACACAACAGCAATAATAGTGATAATAATAACAGCAACACTTACCAGAGGTCCAGCCTATTCAAGATTAACAGCTTGAACTGGACAGGGTTGGTATTTATGAACAAACATATCCAATGAGATGTTCTAGCCAATATAATTTATAATTATAAAGTTATAAATCTATATGTTACTCAAATTCTCATTATGCTTATATATATTTATATCTTAGTGTGTGTATGTGTATCATTGTAACCCAGCAAAAATGGCACATCATTACAAGATATTTACAAGAGCAATACACTTACAAAGCCCTAGCTTAGAGGATAACCAATATCCAGTTGAATTTGTAAATAAATGATAATTTTGTTGAGTCTTAGAATGTTATTTTGTAAACTTTTAGATCATTCAATTTTTTTATATATAAAAGAAAATGATAAAATGCTAATTAAAACCACTTAGTCTTTCCTAAATAGAAGAATCGGTAAAAAAATCTACATGTGCACCTTTTCAACATTTAGCATTTAAAAAAATAAATAATCAGATCAGTTGAACTGTCTCAATTGTTTTTTTTATTTTATTTTGGGGTGGGGGTGGAATTTTCTTTTTTTAATACTTGTTCCAAAAATGGGTGATCATTTTTCTTTTTTTGATTTAGTTTGGTTTTATGGCATATCAACCTTTGTAGGTTATTTAACGCCAAATCCATTTTTATGTAAATAATCTGTTCTATTGAAAACAGTTCGGTTTAGCATAAGTACACAGTTTAATTGTCAAAAACATTTCCATTTCAAACTATTCAAGCAGTTATATGTAATAATTCAGTTAAGTGTAAATACAGTTTTAATGTCGAAAAACAGTTCTATTTGAAATAATTCAGTTAAGCATAAGCATGCAGTTTAAGTGTAAGTACGGTTTAATTATCAAAAAAGTTTCTATTTTAAGCTATTCAGTTTACTCAATTCATTTTAGCATAAGTATGCTGTTAGTTTATTTAACACATAGATAGGGCCCTATCAGGTGCTACCACTCCGGGCCAGAGTGGACCTGGGAGCGATGGCAATGAAGGGGTACTCCGCATTCCCCAAAGCTCCAGCACTGCTGGAACCTCACCATCAGATTGTTTAGTGTCATATCCAGGATACTCATTGGGGGGAGTCTTACCCCTGTATTCTACAGCCCCAGCTGACTGGGCAATGATTATTCTTCATTAAACTAGAATGTGAAAGTGAATTCCCCTCATAAAGTGTCAAATAATTTTTTTCTAGAAAGATTTTTAAAAATTGTCATGAGTTTATGCGTCTTATTAGTTCACATCAGCAAAATGAAATTGCTTGAATTTTTTCTTCTGGTAAATTTAAATGAGTCCATGTGTAGAATAATATCAAAGCATTAATCTTATTAAGAATGAATGTTACAGTGAGAAACTTATTGAGTTGATGGACTGCCAAATTATACTTAAAATCATACATAAAAATCAGTTAATAAGAAATAATTAAGGCTTACAAGAATTTTATAAGAGGTGAAGTCTACTTATATTTATTTTCATTATAAAAAATATCCACATCAATGAAATTCACAGTCATCATCATCATCATCATCATCATCATCATGCCGTACTGGTAGCACGGATATCCCTGACCCTCTCTCGCCACTTTTCCCTATCGTTCATCGCCTCAGGCAGGTCTTCTGGACAACATCCCGTATCCTCACCTAGTTGCTGAATGTATGTTCGTGCTGGTCGTCTTGCTTTTGCACGGCCATGTGTGGGGGTCCATGAGAGTACATCACTTATGAGTTTGTCTCTGCTTCTCCAGCAGTGTGCTGCATGTCTGGTTTGTCTAACTTGAATAGTTTTTGTAATAGGAGGCAGGTGGCCGTACAGTTGGTGTCTTGTGGGGTGTTGCCGCCAGGACTTGTTCAAGATTGCACGCAGCATTCTTGTGTAATTGCCGTCTAGCTTCTTCTCCAGCCGTTTTGTTAGAGTCCATGTAGTGCATCCACACAGTCATAAATCCCACAAACTTTATCTTAAATCATGTTTTGAAATTATGAATGAACTGATGCTACCTAAAACATTGAAGAATTTGACCATGGAAAAAATTATTTTCTTTAATAACCTTTTTTAACATGTACACTGGCAAACTCCCTTTTTAAAAAAAAAAAAAAGATCTTGGATCAGTGTTGTGCCTGAACACATTGAAGACTAATTAGATATATTGGCAAAAAAATAATTATCATAATCATAACCATAGAAATAAACATTAAAATATAAGTAAAATCTTCTCTTCCTGTCTTGTTTCTCAATCAAATAACAGTTAAAAACAACACATATTATCTTTGTTTTAAAATGACTTGATAAAATCAGATGAATATATTTATAACTTGTTTTCATAACCCTTTTTTTCATTATATTCTACAGAGTCATTTTTGTTTTATTGATGCCATCCAAGCAGCCCCCCCCCGCCCCCAATATTCGCTGACAACTTAAACCAAAAAACAAACAAAGAATCTCTCCCTTCTCCTTCGCAGACTGGTGCACCTTAACCCACTTTCACAGAAAACCCTGAGGCTTTCAAAACTCCAGGCTTACTCTTACCTCTAACACTCTTTGCAAAGTAGGAATGGTCCATATGTGTTCCTCCCTACTTGTGTCAGACACCCTTATCCTGATAGTTTACCCAACCTGATTCCATAACCTTCAACTGTTTGTTAAACTCTCCAGGCATGATGGAAAGGAATTCTACCATGGAGTATAATTATTAGATGGAAACATTCATAAGATGGTTCTCACAACTGTTTAGCATGGTTCTCTCCCAGCAAAAAGATAAAGAAATAAAAAAAGGGATTATCATTATTTGTTTTATCCCATAATATTATTGTTATTTTAATCACAAGTAATATTAGTAGTAGCTATTTACTAAGCTTAGCTTAGTGTGGTACAAGGCCTGATATATAGAGCACCCTGTTAGAATCAAACCACTAACATGGCCTACCTGTCTAACATACAAGACACTTAATGTTATTAACTAGGTTTGCTTCATTTGGTACAAGGCTGAAAATATGGAGCACCCAAAGAGAAGCAAACTCAATACTCAGTTGTAATTGGTCTTTGAGTCTAGCTTATAAACTATTACATATGATGCAATCTCCAATAGTCAGCTGAAAGAATTCTTTTATAATGTTTTATTATTTCATTTCTAATATTTATCTGGTTATTGTTGCTTTTTATTCTTACACATTTACATCCATAAAGCTTCTGTTCCTGTCTTGTTTCTCAATCAAATAATAGTTAAAAACAAAACTTCTAGTCTTTATTTTAAATGACTTAATAAAATCATATGAATATATTCATAGCTTGCTTTTATAATTCTTTTTTCATTATATTCTACAAAGTCATTTTTTTTTTATTGATGCTATCCAAAAAGTGTTTTGACGATGTACTAAAATACAGATTGTATGATTAGTGACCCAAGGATAATGGATTTGTGCTTCATTAAATCATCGAGGCTTCTATGAGCAAAGTAATTAAAGCAACAGAGATGTGGAATACAAGTTAACGTTTCTCCAATAAGCATTTCTGATTTTATACTATTTCAAAGAATGTATCAACCCAAACTGTTTTGATAAAAAGTAACATTCATAGAACTGTTTGATTTGCTTTAGTTTTGTCTAGTTTATTTAACAAACAGCAGATCAACCTCTTTAATGCCAAAAAGTAACGAAACTAATCAAAAGAATAAAAGATTACAGTTACAAGGAGAGATTAGAGAAATTATGGTTAACTACTTTACTAGAACTGGCTCATTGGCCTAAAGGGTAGAGTGTTCGCCACTGGTCCAGGAGACCTGGGTTCAATCCCAGGTTGCGTCATACCAAAGACTTTAAAAATGGTACTTGATACCTCCTTGCTTAACACTCAGCGATATAAGGCACATATTAATGGTAAAGTGGCGCAATCCAGGAAAAGGAGTAGTGCCCTCCCCTACATCTCGGTGTAGTCGTTATTGAAAAGGGAGCCTTCTGGTCACCCTTGACTATGGTCGCCAACTTTACTTATTTTACTAGAAAGAAGAATGATAGGGAACTGAATTGAAACTTTCAAGATAATTACTAAAATTTCTAATTAAGGTTGACATTTTTTGTTATTTCTCCTTGAAATTTACTATTAAGGTACATTTCAAAAACTAAGTCAAATAACCAAAGAGATTTGCTTTTTTTTTTTTTTTTTTGATAATTGAGTAATATATTTGTGGAACAAATTGCCTTATCAGATCAAAAACAGCAATAGTGTATAAAGTTTAAAGATTAAATAAGATGATTTCAGAAATAATGGTAAGAAAAAGAATTTAAGAGGTCATTTTTTGGAACTATCAGATGATTTACTAAATAGAATTTGATTTCTAAATTGATCTTTTAATAAGAATATATATGATCTGTGCAAAGATTCTTTTTTTAGGTTGAAATGATTGTAAAAAAAGAGATGCCAAAGGAGGCATAACAAACTAATAATAATAATTATTGTTTGTAAATGTTTGGTTATCACTATCTTTATTTTCAACATTCTATTTTTATTTGACTATAATAATAATTATTTGTTAGCAGTGAGATGGTATCAAGTATTCTTATCTAATTCTAATCTTCACACAATTATATGGATTAAAGTAACTATTTAATAATAATCATTTGTTTGCACATAGTTTTTAAGTATTTTTATCTAACACCTATAATTTGCTAACAATTACATAGTTTCAAGAAATTAGTAATAATCCTTTGAAAACAGTTATTATTTCAAGTAATTATTCTTAATAGAAATAATTCATATGTAGTAAAATGGTTTTCAGTATTCCTATCATCATCATCATCATCATCATCATATCGTGCAATCAGCACGGATATCCCTGACCCTCTCTCGCCACCCCTCCCTATTGTCCATTGCTTCCGGCAGGTCTTCAGGGTTACATTCCATATCAGCACAGAGCTGCTGTATGTAGGTTCTAACTGGTCATTCTGCCTTTGCTCATCCATGTGAAGGGGTTCACAGGAGTTCATCACTTATGAGCTCATTCCTACTTCTCCAGCAGTGCCCCACATGTCTGGTTCATCTAACTTTGATAGTTTTCGTGATGGGTGGTGGGTGGCCATCAGCTGCTGCTTTGTGTGGTGCTGCCTCCATGACTTGTTCAATATTGCTCGCAACATTTTTGTGCAGTTGCCGTCAAGCTTTTTCTCCATTCATTTAGTAAGTGTCCATGTAGTGCATCCATATAGCAGTATCAACACGATCGCTGCTTGGAAGAAACTGCATTTTATTCTATACTATTTGATAATAATTATAATAATTTGTTTGCACACTATTATATGGTTTTACACATTTCAATTTAATTGAAATAATTTTCACACATATATTTGACAAATAGGTGGATAGTATTGATATCTTTGTTAAATGCCATATCAACTTTCATGGGTTATTTAATGCTAAAACCATCCTTGTAGAAGAACAGCAGTGATACTATTTAAATCATAGCTGGGCTATAGAAAGAGCTGTAACAGGTATAATCACTTCAGGTCAGGGTGGACCTGGGAGTAATATCTATGAAAGAGTGCTCCACACTCCAGAACTGGAGCCTCATCACCGGATCATTAGTGTCATACTCAGGAGGCATCTTTTGAGTGTAAAAATGCAGCACCTTTCTTATTCCCCTGACTGACATGCAACTTTTTTTCTTTTTTTTTCTAATCTAAAAATTCATTTTAAGGGTAGGATTTGAGGACATTTAAAGAAATATTTCATAGTTTCACACCATATCATCGAGGGCTTCCAGAAGTTGTGTAACGAAGGGAAAATTTGATGAAATACGTGTAATGAATTTCAAGAGGACTATTTCGGAGAAAGTGAATGTTTTATTCATTGTTCATTTTTGTTTTGGTTTGGTAAATTCAGCTTCAGTCATCTTGATACTTGATATCGTATGTTTCATATATAATCTCATACAACCTTGCATCACAACAGAACACTGGAGAAATTCCTTTGTTATGGTGATCTAAAGTAGTTTAGAAATTCAAATATATCCATGATTTTTTGTTTCACAGGTGATAACTGAATAGACTAATCTATTATTCTCTCTCTCTCTTGTTCTTTAATTTTCTATTCTTTAACCTTTTCCTTTCTCTTCACATTCTTTCTCTCTTAAACTATTTTCTTTAGCACTAGTTCAGAAGTCGGTAGACAAGGATATCATTTTTTTAAAGTAATTTAGTATCGGGGTGGGGTTCATGCAGGAAAAGTTATTTTCTTTTTCAGAAGCCCAGACTGCATATATTCAAGTAAATAATCAGGAGTTAGAGAGATGAGTTATGACCCAGGATAGTCAGTAATGTTTGGTCTGTTGGGCTGCACAATGGATCTTCTCCTTCCCTAAGGTGTGATATAAAATGAATTGCTTTCAACAAAATAAAACCTATCCAAACAAAAAAGACTTATGACTCCCTACTATAGTTTCATGTGACCAAGAACACTAGGTTCAGGTGTGGGTGGGGTGCTTTAATTTAGTGATTATTGTGCTGAGCTGTGACATTGTACTAAGTGAGGAGGAGGAGGAGGGAGTCACAATAGCATAGTGGCTGGACTGTGACATCATAGTAAGCAGGTTCAAACACCAGTAATATTAATATATTCACTTTCAAATTAATACCCTTGGGAAAGGTATGAACCTTCTTATCCCACCAGATATGAGTTAAATAGTACCACAACTGCTCTTTTATAAGGATGACTTTGGCTTTAAATAACCCATGAAGGCTGATGTGCCATTAAACAAAGAAGCCAAACTAAACCCTAGATTCTTATCTCTTTCTATGACATTGTAGTTAGGGTAATATTGAGGTTGTCATAGCAAACAAAATTTTTTTAAATGAAATGAAATATCAATAAAAGTAAACAAACTGTAAAAGTAACAAAGAGTTTGTTTTGTCACAATTGTTTTTCATTCATATAATATGATAGTCTTTTATACATATATTATTATTACTACTCATTTTACAATAGGTTACAAAAGATGTTGTAAGCTTTTCCTTCTCTAATTCTATCTCTTTTCTCAATTTGTTCATTGCTCTAAAAGGTTTTTAAGTTGGAAGTTAGCATCGGTCAAAATGGTCCTTGATAAAAAAAAAATACTATCTATGAACCATGAGAACATCAAACAACAAATGCTCAAAAAAGAACAATAAAAGGTTCTATGTTTAAAATGGTGGTTGTTTATTTTGGTTCTCTTTGAGCACCAGATGGCAATTCCAATGTTTGTTTTGTTTCTCACTGTGCTCTTTAATAATCAGCACTGAAAACTGTTGTTCAATTGTGCAGTGCATATAGCAGCCACCTGTAACAGAGAAATTCACCACACCCCTTTTTATACTGGGTCCCCTTTTGTCATTCCTCTGTGCTACACCATTTAACTGAGCAATGCCAAGGGAACATTTTTCCCAAAGAATACCATCATGCTTGCACATTCACAACAAAAAAAAAACAAAATCTCATGTCTTTAAGCTTTTAAACAAGTGGCCCTCCCAAAGTAAAGTCTGTTTATATTCATGTAAACCGTATAAGGAACTCAATCACACCTTTTAGATAGAGCAAGTTTTCAACAGCCAAATACAGTCACTACCATTTTTTTGGCCTGCAATGAACAAGACCTAGTATGCTGTTCTTGAAAAATTCTACACTGATGGAGGCAGTCAACTTTTCACTGTTATAATTGCCATTGTACAGATGATATTATCCATTAAGTAATTTTTATCAGTCTGATTTGTCTAGTTAAACTGTTTTCATTTAATAAGATGACAACTGTAAGTTTGTCACAGATTTTCATGTTAGTTGCCATTTTACCAAACTCAGCTACTATCTGTAACAAGGCAAAAATATGGCTTATTGGTCAAGAAAGTTTAACCTCTACTACAATACCATCACCATCCACCAATACTATTGTCAGAGAGCATAAAAAACAACTGGCATTACTTTCAAAGCAATTCTCAAATTAATCTTAAATATAGGCTCTTGAAAATACATAGCTAATGGTGGTGACTAGATGGAAAAACAGTGTTCTATCCAACGTTGTTAATGGTGTTATTGTGTTCTGTGTATCGGTAGGCATTACTTTTGGAGCATCCATCATAAGAAAAAACAAAAAAACATAGGAATGAAAAGTGTTTTGAGATTTCTTGCTCTCTCTCTTTCTCTTTCTTACCCCTGACTCACTAAGTATCCTACCATCTGTCTATATGTTGGCACTGTCGGCCAAAACTTAGGTGGTATCACCTGAAACATAAACCCAGAAAGTATAGCAGAAGAGAACATTGGCAGTAGCAGAGGAATATCTTGAAATAGGAAGCACTTTACAGCAAACACAGAAATGGATTTTCTTATCTGATTCATAAGTAGATTTTTTTTCATCGTCTTTTCCAATCTGATTAGAGAGGGTGCTTCAAAAGTTAGCCTCCTGTTTATTTCCTCAGAAACTACAACTGATACACACACACACACACACACACACACACACACACACACACACACACACACACACAGGTGGATAGAGAATTTTTTTTATTGCAAAACTTTATTTTTCCATAGTCATCATCATTAGTTTTGCCTTTTCCATAACAATGAGCAAAAAGTTGCATGCACACTGTACTTATAAAAGAGATGTTCAGAAATCAATGTCATCTATTTATCATATTGACCCACAATATCAGAGGTGGATGATGGTTGTCTGGTAGTAGAGATTGAACCTTCCTGACTAGTAAGCCTAGTCATTTATAGCAACTAAAATGAAAGCAGAAGTGCATCACAAAATTCCTTCACGCAGCAAAAAATTGCGCTCATAGACATACATTAACATTTACTGAACATTTATGGAGATCAAGCAGGTGGTGGATAATTTTTTTCAGCAATGGTGATAGAGATATGAGTGACAACTCCATAGTTGTTAACTCATGGCATGAAGAGTTCCTTAATTTGCTTATCAAGATAAATCAGACCAATTGAAAGTAATGTCATTTATTTTATTATCATTTTTTACAACATCAATGGTGGATGCTTGTGGTGTTGCATAAAAAGTTGAACAACTCTGCCTATTATTTTTTTCTTGATAAAGATAGTATGATGTATTGCAGTCTGGCAAAATAGTGTAATAAAAGTTGAGGTATGGCATTGAATCAACCAACTTAAGTGACATCCCTTCTAAGTAATGAACAGACTCCTTACTACTTCACTAGTCATTAACAGGTTTTGCCTAGTCTGGCATACAGGTCTTATTAATAGCAAGAACTGTAAGCAAATTTGGATCAGTAGATATTCATCAATGTTTTTTGCAGGGGCTTTAGAATACACCAACTGTATCTTTGCAGAGGAATAAGGCCTTCCTCAATGAGTGTCTGGAGGATAACATTAAACAATCTGATGGTGAGGCTCCAGCTCTGAAGCTTTGGGGAATGCTGAATACTCCTTCATTGTCATTGCTCTCAGGTCCAGAGTGGTAGCACCAATTTATAGGTTAAATAGAAGTGTTTGACATTTAAACTGTGTGCAAACAAATGACATGTTAAATTGAATTGTTAGAAATAGAACTGTTTGAACATTTAATTGTGTGTAAACAAATGGCTGGTGTTTAATTGAATTGTTAGTGACAGACAGCAATGCTCGGAACCATTTAACTGTGGGCAAAAGAATGAGCCTAGGCTTGTTTAAAATGTTAGCAAAATATGTTAACAAATCATACATGTTTCATATATGTATAAAGAGGATTTGGCATTAAATAACTATGAAACCAAAGCAAACCAATCATGAATGTTTACAGAAAGCAAAAAGGTGATATGAACACAGTTAGGCAGTGGGTAATGTGTTTTATCAGTGGTGACAGTTAGAAACCTTTTTTAATAGTGCTGTGAACCTCTAAAATAAAGAGTGTAGATGAAAGGTTGCTAACGTTTTCCTGGCAATAACATTGTGATTTAAAAAAAAAATCAAGCATGTAATGAGTAAAGCTTTACTTCAAAGACAACCAAAAGACCACCTTTGAGAATTTGAGATACCCATGAGAGGAGCTAGCAGCAGATTGGCTCTTTTGGTGTTGCTTATGGGAGTGGGGAGGAGGCTTACTGAGTAATGTCCTAAAACTACAGCAGTAAATTAGTATACAGCAGGAAAAAAGTATCCAGCACTTTAACAAAAGTAACTGGCTGAAAATGTATTATCTGTAGAAGACGATTCTATGTTAAGACAAGACTCATCAGACACATTAAGCAGGGGTGTTCCTGTGGCTAACATGCAGCTCTGCAACATCCTAGTAAGTAAGTTCAAATACTAGTCATGCAATTACATTCAATTTTGGACAAATACTTTTGGAAAAGTTAGGAATTCCCTTTTTCTATCAGCTATGAGTTTAATAGTGCCACTATTGATGTTCTTCAAGTATGGCTTTGGCATTAAATAACCCACAAAGGTTGATATACTATTAAACAAAGAAATATAAGTTAACCAGACACATTAATAAAAAAGGGAAGTCCTAGTTTTCATTAATACCAATGAATGAACATCAGATGTGTAAGAAGGTCACATGACATTTAAAGATTCAACCAATAATTTATTTGGTTCTGGTTGCTGACTTTGTGAATAAAATTTATTGAAATATTTATGTTTGTTATGTCAAAGAAAAAAACAAAGCCAGATAATTGCCAGCTAGATGATTCTTCTTTTTTTGGGGGGGGCTTCTTCTTTTCTTTAGCGCCCTATGAAATCTGAGGCAACATCATTTCAGGATTCCTTGCTCTTTCATGCTCTGATATTTTCTTTAACCCTCAACCAACCCAGCCAGCTGGCTATAGAATACACCAACTGCATCTGTGCAGAGAGATAAGACTCCCTGAATGGGTGTTCTGGATATGACATTAAACAATCGGACAGCGAAGCAACCAGTCTTGAAGATTTAGGGAATGTAGAGTACCCTTTGCTCCCAGGTCCACTCTGACCCGGAGTGGTAGCACCTGATAGGGTCCTATGAATGGGTTGAATAAAACTGTTTGACATTTAAACTGTTTAGAGGTTGACCTATGCAGCTGGTAGAAGAGGTCTAATGCAAAATTTTGAGCTAAAAATCTTGAAGTTGACTTACAAGGTGCAGAAGCAAAATATGGAATAATCTTTAAAATGTTTTCTTTTTAGTCTGATTAGTCCAATTTAAAAAAAAAAAAATGAGATAAATCTAAATTTTCATGATTAGCTCTATTATTCAAACACATTTTAATTAAAATTCAGCCCAAGATGAGTGAGCAAGAAAAGAAAGGTCACAGAATTTTTGATTTGCTTAATGACATAACCGAGTCAAAGTTTCTTTTCTACTTTATACAAAGCAAAGAAAATATTTTTACCAGAAAAGAGCTTTTTGAGGAAAAGGGGGAGTGGAGGATTGAATAAAAATTAAAAGAAGGCCTTTTAACTACTCTCGCTACAGCAGTTTTAATAAGGACCTCACAATATCAATAAGAAAGCATGCTAATGAACTGAAAGTCCATGAGAAATCTGTGAGGACAGCAATTACACATGATTTAAGCTTAAGCCTTAATGCCCTTGATTACGCCAAATGGGGTGTTTTAGAAAACAAAACAAATGCAACTTCCCATCCAAATACTAGTTTGCTTAAGACTGCTATTGAGGAGGAATAGAATAAAATGTCTGAAAATTTTATTTTGAAGGCATGCAAATCATTTCAAAGGCATGTAATTGAAAAAAATGGCAGCCATATTGAGGAAATTTACTGTTTTATGTCTATCTCCTTATTTTGTTGTTAGGTCGTTTGGGTTTTATGGCATATCAACCATTGTTGGTTATTTAATGCCAAATCTATTTTTATGCAAATTATCACTTCTATTTCAAACAATTCAGTTTAGCATGAGTACACAGTTTAATTGTCAAAAATATTTCTATTTAAAGCTATTCAGTTTATTCAAACAGTTCTAATTCAGTTTAGTATGAATACATATTTTGTTTACACACAGTTAAATGTCAAAACAGTTCTGTATATAACAATTCAGTTTAGTGTAAGTACAGTTTCAATGTCAAAATCAGTTCCATTTCAAACAATTCAGTTTAACATAAGCACACAGTTTAAATGTAAAAATCATTTCTATTTCAAGCAATTCAGTTTAGTCAAACAGTTCTAATTCAAATAATTCAGTTTAGCATAAGTATGCAGTTAGTTCTATTTAACCCATTGATAGGGCCCTATCAGGTGCTACCATTCCAGGCCAGAGTGGACCAGGGAGCAATGGCAATAAAGGGGTGCTCTGCATTTGCCAAAGCTCCAGCATCACTGGAACCTCACCATCAGATTGTTTAGTGTCATATCCAGGACTATCATTGGGGGGAGGGGTCTTACCCCTCTGCAGAGGTGCATTTGGTGTATTCTACAGCTCCAGCCAACTGGGCAACCTTATTTTGTTATTTATTTTGTAAAATCAAAATTAATCTTGATTTATAATAGAGCCATTTATTATTATACGAGAATATTCCTAATTTTGCTTCTCCACCGGCAATTTAATGTTATTGTAAGTCAGGAAGTATAATTATGTTAAAAAATAAATATTTTTTGCATAAAATCATTTTTTTTCTTTATTAGGATGTTGACTGATTGCTGTACTTTGCTCTATCAAAGAATTTGCTAATTGTCATAATCAGTTGAGAAATTGAAAAAAAATAAAATTTTATGTATTTTACCTTTTATGCATTCTGTTTTGAAGTCCTCAGTTAGTAAAGAAAAAAATGATAAAATAAATTCTGCTTGTTACTTTCACTTTTTTGTTTTTTAAGATTTTTTTTCCTCTACTTAATTTTTATTTTTCATTTAGTGGATTTGGGTAAGTTAAATCTTGAAAAAAAAAGTTGACTACATTTATTTGAGTACCCTCACCCTGCCTCAACCTGTCAAAGAACATCATCTGATTTTACCATAAAAGTCAGAAAGGCATAAGTAAAATGGGAAATGGTTCCAAGTTGAATCTGGAAGTCAGGTTTTTATTTGACATTTTAGTTTCTTGTGGTTTCTTTAACTTCTTTTTAAAGGTTTATTTATTTATTTATCAATTTATTTCTTTGTTATTTTCTTGCTGTCCTAACAATTTCTATCCCTCCATCTGTTTTTTATTTTGTTAGATTTGAGGTCTATTTAAAAAGTCATTCTTACAAGAGAAAAAAAACTGTGAAAAGCTATAAAGAAAAAATGGAAATAAAGAAAAACAAAACCTGAGGCTAAAAACAAGAACAGTCACCAGAAATCTTTTTTTTTTGCCAGACTTTTCTTTCTAGCACATCATTTAAATTGATTTAAAATCTTGCTTAATGATATCGCATTGAAGAATTCTACTTGAATAGATTTTTATCAACAGAGGTTATTTATGAAAGTCTATCAGAAAACAAGTAAATCAGAATTATTTTATAAGAATTTTATTTGATCAAATCTGTACATATTTATGTAAACATTGCACTGTAGAGAAGGGGTGAATGGTTGAATGGTTGGATATTGTTTTCTTATACAAAATAAATGCAAGAACAATTCATGACTGATTAACAACATAGTTTATTGTCTAAGCAAACTTAATAGAATGAATACAAGAATGATGAGTTACAAAAAGAGTGCATAAAGAAATTTTCTCAATGTATGAATATGTAATAGAAATAGAAGTTCTGGGTAAAGACTTAAATTTTTAAGATGTGCATTGTTCTATGGTGCCATGTTCAGTGCAACATGAGGTTTAATGAGAAGTGAAAATGTCCCCCATCTTAGAAGACAGAATCTGGTTTGTTATCAATGTATGCTATAAGGAGGAAGACGCTTGGACTTTTGTGTACCCTTCTTATATACAGGTTTGACAACTTCACCTTGTGGCCATTTATAGACAAAGGAAGTAATGACCTTTTGTCTTTTATATCTCTTAGCTGCAGTTTCTTTTATGTAATGTGTTAAAACACTATAACACAGTTCTTATTCACATCATTTACAATAAAATATTGATATAATCATTTTCAAAATATCTTTCATTGATTTGAAACAAGATTGTTAAAAGACAGAAAAGGAAAGCTTGTTTTTTTATTGACAAATTAATACTAGTAAAAAAAGCTTTTGTGATTTTTATTAGCTATTTAATTCTAGTAAAAAAACAATCCTTACCATATTTGATGACTTATAAGACAGTTTGATGTCCAAAAAAATGTCTCAGCATCTTAAAAGGTCATGGGTCAGATTTGGGTTATTTGCCAGTGCTGCAGTGGCCCTTCAATTAAACCCCAAACATCTTCACAAATATAAACAAGGTGCTGATTTCTTCTATACTTACAACGGCAACTCTTTTCTGAGGTATAACGGTAGTACTTACAGGTACTTCATATTGAATAACACTGGTCAGAAAGGAAATTAAGACACCACACTCAACCTTATATATGGGTAGGAAGTCCCTGTAGTATAATGGCTAACGTACTGGACTGCAACATTGTTGCAAGCAAGTTCAAAGTCCATTGTAACAGCAGCAACTGGGGCCAAAAATCATAGACATGAGTCTTGTACTGATGAAGATGTATATCTCTATTTGTGCACGTGTTCAGCATAAAAAACTAGCATACATTTTCCAACATGAAAACTGAAACAAAACATGCACTCATAAATGTTCCAAAAAAGGAAACACAACACAAAAGTGATGATTTAAATCAAATCAGTTCAAGAGAATTCACATGCTTACCTCTTTTTGCCTTGCTACAAAAAAAAAAATGTCTGTCTCGCATGCCGGTCAATTTGAAAAAGACCGAATTCGCGCCAGCCAGTGTTCAGGCCGGGAGTTCCTCTCACACCTTCAACCCAGAAGCAACTGGTGTGGGAGGCAAAGTTCAGTCTAAAAAACTATACCGGTTGAAACGCAAACTCCTACATTTACAGTCCATCGATGCTAATACATTCACTTACAGACTTTGGCCTTTGAGAAAGTTATAAACTTATTTATACTCTAAGCTATAGGTTGAATAGAACCACTACAATTGTTTTTCTATAAAAATGGCTTTGGCATTATCATTATTTGTTTGTTATGCCTTTTGGAGCATCTCTCCCCTTTTTACTATCTTCCCACAAAAAATATCTTTACTCAAAACATAAACACTCTTGATAGAATATCTACATACAGATCAAATCTTGTTAAGTAATTCATCCAGTAGTTCTGAAAAATACCCACTCAAATTCTTTTTTTATTTCTAAAATCATCTAATTCAATCTTAACATTTTTCACACAATTGCTGTTTTTGATCTGATAAAGCAGTTTGTTCCAAAAATGCATTACTTTATTTGCAAAAATATCCAATTGGTTAGTAGACATTAAACCCACAAAGATTGACATGACATTAACTAAAGTAATCAAAACCGTTATACTGTTTGCACCAGAACAAATCTATGAAAGTTTTTAAATGTAAAATATGGGGATTTAATAAAGATTTGAATTCATGTGAAGCTTTAAAAATGATTTGATAGTGGGAAGGGCAACTCATGTTAGACAAAAATCCTTCAACTGACATTAGTAATTTTAATCTGTTTATTTTTTGAAATGCCTCCCCAAATTGAGGAGTGTCTTACAAGCCTTCAAATACCATACTTAACCATTTAATTCTAATTAAAAAAAAACATTTTTCCAAAATTATACATTCTGAATACATGTCTTCTTACATTAATTGTAATAAAATTTTACTCTTGAAAAAATACTTGGGACTTTTCTATTCCCTTCCTGTTTAACTGGGCCTGTCTTTGAAGACTTTGAAGATATTAGGAGAGCAATGAAAATTTAGGGAAAAACATACTGGATTCAGTTAAGGCTGGGAAAATAATAAAAATTTGATTAGAAATCAAAGTGTTTATCATATCCTTACATTAGGGAGAGACCCCTTTGGCATAGAGGCTAATGTGTTGGATCATTGCATCATTGGAATTGAATTCAAACTCCAATCATGATGTTCTCTTTCAGACTAAAACCCTTAGAAAAGGTAGGAACCCTCTTATACTTCAAGGATCAGGGTTATATAATACCACTACTGCTCTTCTACAAGGATGGCTTTGGCATTAAATAACTCACAAAGGTTGATATACCATTTAACAAAGAAACAAAGCCATCCTTACATCAATTTCTATATGTTAGTTAGGAATGTAAATGCTGTGTTGTCATCAATTGAACATAAATACAACTGTAACTGTATGTATATATATATATATAATGTGTATTTCTGCTACTGAAAAAAATATCTAAGTCCTCACCATCTGCTATTAGTGTTCCCACACAAATGATGATAGCATTTCCATTCCTTACATAGAGTAATTGATGTCAGAATGAGAATATCTCTTGAATTATATTTCTCTTTACTAAGCCTTGCTTAGTTTTGGCACATAGCCACAAGTTTTGGGCATCCAGTGATGATTCATAAATCTTAAACCATGACATGGTACCCTTGAATTTGAATGTGTGTATACATAAAAGGCTGTTTTAATTTCACTTCATGCTAATTCTTTCAGTGAAGGTATGAATCCACCACATTTTTTCTCCAACTTGAGACAAAACAGTAAAGTAGACTGGGCTATTTAGCCATGGTTTTTGCAATAATTCAAGAAGGTAAACTGAATTTAAAAGAGCTGTAATCCATTTAAAAATTGAACATTGTCACATCCTGCTCATGGTGGAGGGGTTGGGTAAACAATATATGTTTATGAACTGTGTTTAAATATCTCTCCTCTATTATAGTTTATAACATGGGATCAGTTTAATGAAGGGATCTGATTTGCATATGCTGCCCAGTCAGCTGGGGCTGTAGAATACACTGGCTGCATCTCTGCAGAGGAGTAAGACCTCCTCCTTCCCAGTGTGTGTCCAGGATATGACACTAAATAATCTGATGGTGAGGCTCCAGTAATGCTGAAGCTTTGTGGAATGCAAGGTACTCTTTCATTGCCATCGCTCTGATGTCCACTCTGGTCCAAAATGGTAGCACCTGATAGGATCCTATCAATGGGTCAAATAGAATTGTTTGATATTTTAACAGAATGCAAACAAATGACTTATGCTAAATTGAATTGTTAGAAATAGAACTGTTTGATCATTTAACTATGTGTAAACAAATGACTGATGTTAATAGAATTGTTGGTGATCCATTAGAACCATTCAACTTTGACTTAGGTTTACAAATCATATATATATATATATCATGTATATATGTATAAACTGGATTTGGCATTAAATAACACCGAAAGGTTGATATGCCATAAAACCAAATCAAACCGATATGCATAAGTAGAATAAAAAATATTCACTCTCTGAGGTCCAACCAGAAAAGAGAGACGATACACTATAGAACTTTAAACGCAGACAAAAATTTCCAGTTTATTTCTCTAATCTTTCAATTATTGAAAAATGCCTTAGGCCAAATAATTAATTATACACAGTTACTTAAAATATTTTTTCAAAAGATTACAATGAACTACTTAGGAGAAGTAAAAAGTTTTGCAATATTTTGCAATATGCTAGTGTGCAGCACATATATCACATGCTCTTAGCAGTTCAAGCCACAGAAGGTACGTGTGGTTATTAGTGCAGTAACACATTGTGCATTACTTCATACTATGTATGATTTGAAAGCTGCACAGATGAATGTGCAACATTGTCTCATTCAGAAACTTTATGCTTCATGAGTTTGAACTGGGTGATAACAGCATGGAACAACCAAAAACTTTTGTTGTGCAAAAGGTGAAGATGCAGTTGATTACTGTACAGTATCTTTATGGTTCAAGAAATTTTGCTCAAGTTGTAAGAACCTTGATGATCAGGCCTAAAAGTGTGGATTCCAAGGCCGTGCTCCAAGCAAAAGAGGTAAATCCAGCGAGTAGCACCCCACAGTCCAATACGGTTTGTTACCTTCACAACCTCAGCCAAAGCATCTATTGCTGCTGACTTATGCTTCACATTACCAAAATATTGCAAAACTTTTGATTCACCTTAGTATTTTGATCAGAGATATCAGTTTGTTAATTAGTAAGTTCCACGTATATAAACTTTTTGTTTTACTGGAAATTTTACCTTATTTTATTTATTTATCTGTTTTAAGAAAGAAAGAAACAATAGAAAACCTCTGAAATTAGTAGACCAGTTCATATGCCTTGGTAGCTATATCTCATCTATTGAAAGCAATGTTAACACATGCATTGGAAAAGCATGGACTACTATTGATACTATTGAAATCTAATCTCTCTGATAAAGCAAAATGGGAATTCTTTCAAGCTGCAGCCATACTACTATATGGTTGCATCACCCAGACTCTAAAAGAATGGCATTGTTATTAAATAACCCATGAAGGATGATTTTTCATTAAACAATGAAACTAAAGCAAAATTTCTTGTCACTTTTCTTTCCACTGAACCCAGAGAATGAACTCATCTCTTCCAGGCAAAATGCTAAATCAAAATTTTTATCCTCAAGATTATTGTCTGCCCAGTCAGTGGGGTTTAGAATATGCAGATTGTATCCACTGCAGAGAAAAAAAACAAACAAATAATGGGTGTCCTGGGTATCACACTAAACTGCATCTGAGGGTAGGGTCTTGTTTGATGGCATATCAACCATTGTCGGTGAATTAAGGCCAAATCTTGTTTTTATGAATATATTAAATGTGTGATTTGTAAAAACATTTTATAGATGCATACGGTTAAATGATCAAACAGTTCTATTTCTAACAATTTAGTTTAGCATAAGTGAACAAAGTTAAATAGTTCCAGATATTGCTATGTATCACTAACAATTCAATTGAATATCACTCATTTGTTTACACATCATTAAATGATCAAACAGTTCTATTTCTAACAATTCAATTTAACATAAGTTATTTGTTTGCACACAGTTTAAATGTCAAACAGTCCTATTTGACCCATAGATAGGACCCTATTATATGCTACCACTCTGGGCCAGAGTCAACCTAGGAGCAATAGTAATGAAAGGGTACTTCAAATTTCCCAAAGCTCCAGCATTACTGGAGCCTCACCATCAGATTGTTTAGTATTATATCCTGGACAGTCATGGTGGTGGGGGTCTTGCTCCTCTAGAGATGCAGTCAGTTTATTCTACAGCCCCAGCCAACTGTGCTAGATGTCCATAGTTATGGAGATCTAGGGAATAGTGTGTACCCCTTTATTGCCATTACTCCCAGATCCACTCTGACCTGGAGTGGTAGTAACCGTTATGGTCTTTTCTCCAAGTCAAATAAATCTGTTTAAAGATTATTTGTATTTGATTTCAATACTTGATACCATATAACTGTAATTTACTTGTATAACATGAAGCTACGATTGTTTACTAAGGATTATTATTAGTTACTTGAAATCAAAGAACTGTATGCAAATTATTTGTATTAGATAGAAATACTAGATATTATATAACTGTGTGCAAAATTTCTTAACCACACAAAAAATGTAAATACAAATATAAAATGAATTCACTTTCATAACCTCTAGTCATATAATAACCCTGGACAAGGTGACATACCATTAAAATTGATTAACGAATCTTGGCCATTGTCTCATAATACAACTCAGAATCCATTTTTAAGCATCTTAAACATAATATTTTTGAACTATTGTTCTCAATTTAGTTGTTGTGACTACTGTACTCTCCAGCCTTCTTCAGGTGTTGGTAACCTTCAGGGAATTTTTCTTTATTCATTCTACAGTCTGCAACTTGTAAGTAGTGTAAATAATAGCAACCACTTGTCTAAAGAAATTTAGAACTTTTTCAGTTCATTTCTTTGTTTAGTTCATTGATTGATTTGTAGCTTTGATTTTCTTATTGATACATTCCATTCTGGGTCATGCTGACAAAAAGTAACCAAGAGAGAGAGAGAGAGAGAGAGAGAGGGAGGAACAGGGAGTTTGCCATCATCACAAGCTCCTTCTTCTCAGTACCATACTGTCACCACTACTACTATTCCTGCTGTCAACATTATCACCATAGGTTAAACTTGAACTCCCTAAGTTAAGGTCAATTTCTTCATATTACAAAAATGCGGAGAAAAAAAACTGCATCTTTATCAATGCAAGTATGCATGTATACGTATGAAGAATGTGGCAGAAATAAGGAAGCAGTCAGTAATACCATTTTTAAATGCCATAATAATTCTGTCTTTTTCTGTACCTACTTGACAATATGAATGCCCATTTATGGTATGATCTCAAGTAAGACTCAGGACTGATCGTTTTTTGACGTTTGCCCTATAAAATTCAAAAGAGAATATGAACGTTACATTCTGTTGCAGTCTTCTCAAATATAAATCACTGCATCTCTCTTCCTCCTCTTCAATGTCAGTGTCAAAGGCTTTGAAGTATCCCTAGCCGGATCCTGATCCTGTTGCTAGAAATCTGATACTCATAGGAAAATATTGATCATTGAAGAAGGAAGATTACACTTAATTTAATTTCAATCTCTGATATTTAAAAAAAAAAATTATTGAGAGTTAAAATCTAATCTGGATTGTTGATAATGTTAAAAGTAACAATCTATTTGGTACAGAACTTAACCCTTTTGCAGAGTGGGTATATTATTTTTAGAAAATATACAAAATTGAGGGTATGTTCAAACAAGTTGATTATTCATATATAAAAGAACAAAACAAACAAAACATAAAAACAATAAAACACTCATTTTTGATTATGATATTTTTTAAAACAATTTTACATAATCTTACACCACAGTGGGGTCTCCTAGGATGTCTCTATATATTAATATTGAATTGGTCAACAAGTAACCAATAGGAAGATGTCTTACATAGAGCTACTGGAAAAAGGACAATAATGGTACTCTACCTGAGTGCTGTTAGTGATAAAAATGTTGCTCTGCTAGCAAAAGATTTTGGCAGCAGATAATTTACATATACATATGTATATGTCAGTATGTATAAGGAGTTGATATGGTGTTAATATATATACATATATGTATAAGGAGTTGATATTCTGTTAAATAATCTAAACCAAATAAATCAAAGATTAAAATTTAAGGATATGTAATATATTAATAAAAATAGGAATCCACAGCTTTACATCATATCCAAATAGGAGTTTAAGAGATGCTTTGACCAATTAAAAACTTCTTGGAATATGTGTGTTGAATGCCAAAGGAACAATTTTGAAGAAAATTAACATAGTTCTTTTTTCCTTGACAAACAGTTTTCAGTTTTAATACTTTTTGAACACAATTCATATATATATATATATATATATATATCCCATCTTATCAGCCTTTTACTTTGTCCATATCAAGATTCTGATACCCCTAAGGTTTATAAAACTTGGAGAGTCATGGACATTACTCTGCCATACTGACCAATAATGTTTAAGTTGTGTGAGATTAACATTGGAATTTTCCTTCCATAGCCTTACTAAAGCTGTAAAGATCAGACTTTCCAATCATTTAGCCAAAGCAGGAGGAGAGGAGATATATTTATTCCTTTCTATGTTTGAGAAAAACTTAGTTAAATTTTCCAGTGTGTGTGATTAGATTTACAATAATACTAATGTTGCTGGTTTATGAGAATGTCAAAGTTGATAACAATACTTGGTTTGGTTTCTTTGTTAAATGGTATATCAACCTTCATGGGTTATTTAATGCTTAAACAATCCTTGTAGAAGAACAGTTCTAGAAATATTTAAGCCATAGCTGGAAGGAAAAAGGAGTTCATGCCTTTTCAAAAGGTATTAGCTGAAAAGTAAATATAATAGCCCAATTGGAGTTTGAACATGCATACTACAATATCACAGTCCAGTATGTTAGCCATTACACTACGAGCATGCCCCTTACAAATAATTATAAAACAATCAGCAAAACAATTGCTTATTAAAATGGAAAGACGAAGGCTGATCCCATAATCTAGCTTGGCCATGGTGATGCAACTCATTTAATGTGTCTTGGGCAAGAATAGCCGGGTGAAACTTACCCTCTTTAGCTTTGGTTTGAATTCAGAATTTTCCTTCTCTTAAACTGGTTGCCATGCTAAGGTTAAAGAGTATAGTCTGCCCTACTATTTATCCATAGTTGGAGGGAGAATAGTTAGATTCATACCCTTCCCAAGGCTTTTGATACTATGTGAAATGCAAATAGCTTCAATCAGGATTTGAACTTTTGTTGTTAAGTTCATTTCCTAGAATGATATCCATTATACCACAATACCTCCTCTCTCTCTATCTCTCTCTCTCTCTCTCTCTCTCTATCATATTTACCAACCCCTCCGCTCAAGAAGGATATGACAGAAGGTCAATTTTTAAGCGGACTTTAACAAGTTTGAATTCAGAGTATTCCTTCTCCTAGACTAGTTGCCTCACCAAGGCTGAAGAACCCAGTCTGTCCTACTCTCTCTCTCACTTTATCAATCAATCTATCTATTTATCTCTCTCTCACTCTCTCTCTCTCTATATATATACACATTAGTCATCATTTTCATCAGCTTTCATTTTTCATCACTAAATAGGAATGTAAGAGATAATTATTGGTCTTGTCTGTTTATTCATATTCAAATTCTTATACAAAGCCAATAAAAATTATCCATCAAAACTTAAACCCCAAAAATCTAGATATTATCAAACATTTCCTGAATCACCTGGCAAGGAAACACTCATATATACAGATAGATGATTATAACTCTATGCTTTTTCTGTAGAGCAGTAATACACATTGTTAAAATACCTTAATGCTATTTTAATTCTTTAAGCTTCTTTTCTTTTTTCCTGGATATCTCCAATTTCTCTCCACCTTTTTGTATTAAGTGCACTTGGACTCATGTCTTTCCTCTTCTTCTATAAAACATGTTTCCTAGTGACCTGAAATTCTGTGGCCTTGCTTTGTATTTGATTGTGAATAGATTATGAAAAGGACAGAAAACTTGAATCACTGATGCCATTATAGTATCAATAGAATTTGCAGAAGTAAAGGTTGGAAATGAATGTTTACCATTTCCGACTCTGATGAAGGCTGATGACTGAAACTGAAACAAAAAGACTTTCTTTTTTTTTTTTTTCATTTCTTCATTTATGATTCTTTATTTTTTTAAGAAAAAAAACCTTTTTCTTAATTTCTTCTTTTTTTATTGTTTATTTTTTATTTCTTTTTTTTCAGTATTTCTCTTCAAATTTTTTTCTATTTATTATTTTATTCTTTTGAGGGTTTTTTACACCTGCATTAGCTTATGGTTTCCACTGGAATCTGAGTGACAGCGAGTTTCTAGGACTCTTCTCAGTATTCTGACTGATCTCAATAATGCTGTAGTTTGGATGGTCTCAACTTGTGCTCTTATTTCCAAGCCCTCCAGTCCCTGTACCAATCCTTTGGTAACTGTATCAAGCACACTAATTACAATTAGTATCAATGTTATTTTGATGTTCCATAGTTTTTTCAGTTCTCCAGCAAAGTCTAGATACTTATCTCTCTTTTTGCTTTCTTTCAGTTTTACCCTGTGATTAGCTGGAACAGCAAAGTCCACCATTTGGTAGGTCCTCTTCTTTTTGTTGGCTACTACTAGGTCTGGTCATCTAGCTGAGATTAGGGGATCTGTTTGTATCTCAAAATCCCAAAGAAGTTTGCGAGTCTCATTTTTCAGAGCAGATTCTGGGTTGTGCATATACTATTTGTTTGTATGGTCAAATTTCAACTTCTTACACAATTCCCAAAGGATCACCCTCCCCATTTGGTCTGGTCTAATCTTATACTCTTTTTGCACTAACTTACTGCATTCATTTATTATGTGATAGATCATTTCCTCTCTATCACCACATAACCTTTATCTGCTATTTTGTTGCATCTTATCTATTTTTGCTTTGACATAGTTAGTTCTTGTGGCGTTGTTCTGTGGTGCTATCCGAAGAGATTCAGTTTCTCTCTTAAGGCTTCCTTTTCTTAGCCATGTCCAAGTTTTCTCAAGTGAGATTTTGCTTGTTTGTCTCTTGAAATGTCCATTCAGTTATTTTTCTTCCCATTTTTGTTTTCTGGTTATTTTTGTTCTGTTATTATTATTATTATTAGTATTTTTTTTCTTTGTTTAATGACATCTCAACCTTATCAACTGACCATCATAGCTTATATAATGTTTTGAAACACAAAATCTACACAGTATTTAGTGCAAAAGCAAGGACACATTCATATAAAAATGTAACAAACCTCTGGCAAAAATAAGTTCACAATAGAAGAAACAAATTATAAACAAACACACATTCCAGAATAAAACAGAAATATTTATTATTCATTAGTAAGTTTTGAATATGGATATTATTATTATTATTATTATTGTTGTTGTTTTACAACCCTTGGTGTAATGGTTATAGTCGTAGGAAATGGACGTGGTGACTCGAGTTCAAATCCTGGATGAGAATGATTGCATTTCACATAGCACTAATACCCTTGGGAAAGGTATGAATCCAATTATTCTCCCTCCAGCTATGGGTAAATAGTAGGACAGACTGGGTCCTTCAGCCTTGGTCAGGCAACTAGTCTAGGAGAGGGAAAACTCTGAATTCAAACTTGTTAAACTCCGCTTAAGAATTGACCTTGTGTCATATCCTGCCCGAGCAGAGGGGTTGGTAAATAGGATTGTTGTTGTTTTACTCCTTGAGGGTTTTCACACCAGTGTTAGCTGATGGTTTCTTTCTGGAGTTTGAGTGACAGCAAGTTTCCTTGAGTCTCTTTTCAGTATTCTGGGTGATCATAATAATGTCGTAGTCTGGATGGTCTCCATTTGGTCTCTCATTTCCAAGTCTTCCAGTCTCTTTGTCATTCCTTTGGGGATTGTTCCAACTGCACCATGCCTCCTTAGGCATCTCCCCATTTTACTATCTTCTCGTATCAACCTTCAAAAACAGAGTATCTTTCCTCAGAACATATACACTATTGATACAATATCAATACACAGATCAAATTCTATTTAGTAATTCATCCAATAGCTCCCAAAATACCCTCTTAAATTCTTTTTCTTTCCATTTTTTTCCAAAATCATCCAATTCAATCTTAACATATTTCATTCTATTGCTGTTTTTGATCTGATTAAGCAATTTTTCCAGTCCGCTTGGTTAGTATACTATAATTAAAAATTTCATTATTTTGAAAGTTTCAATTAGATCACCTATCATTCTTCTTTCTAGCAAAGTAGTTTATCTAAATTTTTCCAATCTCTTCCAGTAACTGTAATCTTTGACCGTTTTTATTAGTTTTGTCACTTTTCTTTGTATGCCGTCCAATTTCAATATTTCAACACTAGAGCACAGGTTTGAGTACAGTATTTTTTATGAAGTCTTATTAGGGTTTTATTTTTAGACAACATTTGCCTCCTTTGAAATAAAATTTCTTATGATCCTGCCAACCATTTCATTAGGTTAGGCCTAGAAACAAGGAAAGTTTTAATGTTTAAAAAACATATTTCATGTAATGAACAACCCCTTGTTTTTAGGTAAAAAAAATTGGTTTTAGTAAGTCGTTCATGACATGAGTAAATATATAAATTTTTTCTCACCTTCTAGTGTCTGTCTCATAACTATAAACTTCATGTATTCATTAAAAAAAAAGTCAGATGAAATATGCATGTAGGATAGACTAATGGACAAATAAATAGTCAATATTGCTTGCACTATGCAAAAAATGGTTGCATGGTATAAGAGTGGAAGTAGAAAGAGGAAGATGGGGATAAAAAAATTTACTGTTAGTTTTTTGATCATTCTACTTGCATGTTACATCTAAAGATTGGTTTGGTTTGGTTTTATGTTATATCAACCTTTGTAGGTTATTTAATGCTAAATCCCAATTGTACAAACATATTAAATATATATGATTTGTAAACACATTTTGTTGATAACATTTTTAAATGAGCCTCAGCTCATTTTTTTGCACACAGTTAAATTGTTCCAAGTATTGCTATGTATCACTATCAATTCAATTAGACATCAGTCATTTGTTTACTTATAGTTAAATGATCAAACGATTCAATTTAGCATAAGTTATTTGTTTGCTAGGGGTCAAACAGTTCTATTTGACCCATAGATAGGTGCTATCAGGTGCTCCCACTCTGAGCCATGGTGGACTTTGGGGCAATGGCAATGAAGGGGTATTCCATATTCCCCAAATCTCCAAGGCTAAAGCCTCACCATCAGATTGTTTAGTGTCATATTCAGGACACCTGTGTGTGTGTGTTGGAGGGGTCTTAACCCTCTGCAGTGATGCAGTCGGTGTATTCTATATCCCCAGCCAACTGGGCTTATCTAAAGATTGTAGTTTATTTTTACAAATACATGAAACTTATAGTCATGAGACAGACATTAGGAGATGAGAAAACATATATATGATAATATAAAGGTGTCTTCTTTGGTTTAATACTTTGAGTGTATCTGTGTAATAAAATACTCTGGATGCATTAAAAGATATCAATAAATGTATATGAACATTATTTATATATCAAATATCAACACATAGTTTTGGGTTGATTTTTTTGTTTTCAATTGTATATCTGTCTCATCATCATCAAGGCAGGCTGACAACAAAGATTCTCTTAAATTTTCTCTTACCATCCATCCCAGTCAGCCATCAATCTTGCAATGTCCTCTTGTCCATATCCTGCCCGAGCAGAGGGGTTGGGTAAATAGGATGAACTCTATTTTATCTGGGTTCATGTAGAGACCAATGCCTCTTGCTGCTTGTTGCAAGCTTTATGAAAGTGATTCAGTTTGAGTGGGTATATTTGCCAGGAGTACAAGATGTGTGTATTAACTAGGAATAAGAATTTATATGGTTTACAAAACACAAAATCTTAACAGTATTTAGAACAAATACATGGACATGATCATGCAAAAATGCAACAAGCTTGTGCTGAAAGTGTAGAAGTCACTGCTCTAACATGCAGAATATACAAGAATAATAACACTTACCGGTTCAGTGGCCACAGCAAGCATCCGGCGGGCAGACAAAAAGTATAATCATATTTACCAACCCCTCTGCTGGAGCAGGATATGACACAAGGTCAATTTTTAAGCGGAGTTTAACATTTTTGAATTCAGAGTTTTCCTTCTCCTAGACTAGTTGCCTCACCTAGTCTGCCCTACTATTTACCCATAGCTGGAGGGAGAATAATTGGATTCATACCATTCCCACGGGTATTAGTGCTATGTGAAATGCAATCAGTCTTGTCCAGGATTTGAACTCGTGTCACCATGTCCATTTCCTACGATGATAACCATTACACCACGGGCACCTCCATTACACCACGGGTAGTAATATAATAAGTATAATTGGCAGTAACTCAATACCGAACCCGTAACACCTGAAACATGACTGAAGCAAGCCATTGTATATATACACTAATATGCCCACTCACTAAGCCAGCAACTAATCACTGTCCAGGGAATGGACTTGGCCACCTTTGAATAGTGCAACGTCCCAATGTCCATATAATTTCACTCCAACTCGTAATTCATTATGCATGTGAGCACTGATTCATTGCAACTGAAACCTTACAATAGAATTTCAACAGAAAATAAGCTCAAATTGGGAGGAACAAAATTATAAACAAACACACATTCCTGTGGATATTTCTCTTTAATGGCATAAAACACATTAGATTGAACTGTAGACATCACTCTTTATTTATTTGTTTATTTTTTTGGTTAGCCTGGTCGGCTTGGGGAATAGAATATGCCAACTGCATCTCTGTAGAGGGGTAAAACTCCTCAAACAGCAATTATCCTGGATATGACACTAAATCACCAGATGTTGAGGCTCCACTTCTGGAGCTTTAGGAAATGTGAAATACCTCTTCATTGCCATTACTCTCAGGTCCACTCTGACCTGGAATGTGTAGTACCTGTGAGAGCTCCATCAATGGGTCAAATAGAAATATGTAATCATTTTCTAAACTTGAAACTATTTAACTGTGTGCAAACAAATTAGAACTGTTTAATTGAATTATTAGTATTACATAGCAAGTCTTGAAACAATTTAAATGTGAGCAAACAAATGAGCCCAAGCTTGTTTAAAAATATTACCAGCAAACTATGAATATAATATCTATGTATAAACAGGGTTTCCTACTGGTTAGAATGTTTGCCAATGGCCCCGGGAGACCTGAGTTCAATCCAAGGTCGAGTCATACCAAAGACTCAAAAAATGATACTTGATGCCTCCTTGCTTAACACTCAGCATTATAAGGTACGGATCAAGAGTAAAGTCAAGCAATCCAGGGAAATGAGTAGCGCTCCCCCCTACACCTTGGTGTAGCAGCTATCAAAAAGGGAGCTTTCGGGTCACCCTCGACCACAGTCACCAACTATAAACAGGATTTGGCATAAAATAGCCTACAAGGGTTGATATGCCATAAAATACAACCAACCAAACAAATGTTTTTTGGCCACCCTGTTCCAAATAAGGTAAAGCCAAAAGAAGGTTATTTATATAGTTTTCGTATACAATGTACACCCCAAACTTTTGGGTAGAAAAATCTGAAAAAATAGTGCATCTTATACACAAATGATTATGGTAGGTTTTTTAGAATTTACTAAAAAAAGTTAGACTGTTGCAGATAAAAATTATGTCCAAAAAGTATTGAAACTTAATTTGTATCTGCCAAGACAGAACCATAAATGATACATGAATTTTTTTTCTAAATTGATCCCTTTTTGTTTGGAGTGAGCTGTGATGTCATATTTCTTTTAGTGTCCACCACATCCTCAAATCTTAACTTCCAGATAAATTTTTAATTTAGGAAAACAAGAAAAAATTGCATAGATCTCAATTTGGTGATCATAAACTGTATGGCACTTCCTCAATTCTGTGTTTCACTGAAAACTTTATGATAAAAAATATCAAAGTATTTTTTAAATAAGCATTGACTGAACTAGATGAATTATAAATGTCCTGACATCTGTACTTTATTATATAAAATGCTCAGCTGGGCACATGACTTCATTTAGATTAAAACATTTTTGTTTGATTGCACATATAGACAACTAGACAACAACATCTACTTTGAAACATTCAGTTAGAGAAGTTCCATTTATTCCCTTACAATGAAACTTAATCCTCCATTCTGAATTTGGCCCAGTCTTACTCCTCTGCAGAGACACAGAGGAGTAAGACTCCCCTAATGAGTGTCAGGTGTCTTAGATATGACATGAAAAAATCTGATGGTGAGGCTCAAGTAATGCTAGAGCTTTGGGGAATGTGCAGTACCCCTTCATTGCCATTGCTCCCTGGTCCACTCTGCTAGCACCTAATAGGATCCTATCTATGGGTCAAATAGAACCAAACTGTAATTAAGCAAAACTGCATTATTTGAAATTAACTCTTTTTACATTCAACTGTGTGTAAATAAAAAACTGTGTACTTATGCTAAACTGAATTGTTTGAAATTGAACTGTTTTTGACATTTAAACTACGTACTTATGCTAAACTGAATTCTTTGAAATAGAATTGTTTTGACATTTAACTGTGTGTAAACAAAACTGTACTTATACTAAATTGTGTTAAAAACTTTTATCAAAATGACTTAATTTGGTGTTAAATGGCCCCAAAAGGGTTGATACACCATAAAACAAAACAACCAACCAACCAATACATTTTGAATTACCATTTTGTAATTTATACATATGAGTGAACTCTCTCCCTAATTCTCTTGGCAAAAACAACAACCCTTCTCATTATCTTCGAAATTCCTACCCTTGAAGCCATGATAAGTAGATCTAGGTAAATTGACAAGTATGGAGGTCAGATGTCACAGATTCTCCCTTTGACTTTGGGATTATAAAATTCAGGATATTTTATACAAATGACTATCATTTGTTTACATCTGAGCTGAACAAACTATCTTTTGTGTGTAAATGTTGCCATGCATATAATCTATAAGTGTGTATACACATACATCATATATACATATGTGTGTGTGTGTGTGTGTGATGTGTAATAAGACAAATAGGATTATTTCTTTTTAGTTATCTCCTTTTTAATCAGTTTCAAGAAGTTGTAGTTTTGGCATAAGGTCATTGTCAGGAGAAAAGTTTTTTAGAGTGCTTTTTAAAAGAGTTTATAAACTACTAAAGAAACAACAAAAAATATAAATTTCATACATAAACTATTTTCTGAAGAACTTTGAGTATTATAAGAGAGAGAGAGATAGAGTGAGAGTGTTGAGAAAGCAATGAATATCAGATGAAATCAGATTTACATTACAGTTTCTAAGCTGATACTGCAACCCTTAAATCTACAAACACGTGCACACACACACACACACACACACACACACACACACACACACACACACACACACACACACACAGGGAATTGCCCATAAATAAGTACACCCTTACCAGTTTTTTTGGACATCAGGATTTTATTATTTATACTAGGGTTGTTCATTAAATTAGGAGAATATTTTTTTTACTTATTATATATACAAGAGTAATCCAATAAATAAGGGGAATATTTTTTTAAAAAGCCCCCAAAATTTTTTCTAGATTTTTTTTCCATAAATGTAAACTCTTCGTTGTTTGGAATTGATTTATAGCAAAAATTATTTTAATCTTACAGAAATGTTTATGAGGTTATTCAAAATAGAAGCTAATCAAACAGTGCTCCAGACTTGAACAGAGGTCTGTTACCAAATTGCTGGTAGCTAAGAAGTGCAAACCAAATGAAATTTACAGAAGAATGGGTGATGTGTATGGGGTAATCAAGAGTAATCTCTCCTATTTTATGATTATTTCCCTTTCTAGGGGACACTTTAGTTAAGTCATCATCATCATCATGTTGTGCCACCAACACGGATATCCCTGATCCTCTCTCACCACTTCTCCCTATCATTCATCGTCTCTGGCAGGTCTTCAGGGCTACATCCCATATCTTCACATAGCTGCTGTATTTATGTTCGAGCTGGCTGTCCTGCTTTTGCTTGGCCTTATGAGGGGGTCCATAGGAGTACATCACTTATGAGCTCATCCCTGCTTCTCCAGCAGTGTCTTGCATGTCTGGTTTGTCTAACTTGGATAGTTTTCATGATGGGAGGTAGGTGGCTGTATAGTTGGTGCTTTGTAGGGTGTTGCCTCCAAGAATTGTTCAATATTGCTCACAGCATTCTTATGTAATTGCCGTAAGTACCTAACTATATAATCTCACTATAAATGTACCAGTTGTTTTAAGCAGAATAAAGCTTTCTCAAGCCTTACTGTTGTTCCCGTTTGTCCTTACAATGAGTTTGCCATTGGGAACCTGTGTCAGAAAGACAGTCCATGGTGTGGGAACACATTGACTTTCTTGTAAAGAAAAAGTACTGGGTGCCATGGTCAGTAAAGAAGGTCATGCTGACAGTCTTCTGGGACATGAAACAATCTATTACTATTTATTATCTTGAGAAAAGTGCAACTGTAAACAGTGCTTCCTATTAACGATTCCTCATGCAAAATTCACCTTATTTATTGAATAATCCTTTGGTAGAGCATTGCATAATGAAAAAGTATATTATGATTGATTTTAACCAGTTATTTTATGCCCAGAGGTCAGGGAATCATGTTTATTGTACAGTCATATTCACATTTTTTGTATAGTTGTTTCTTAAGAGATTTTTTGCACACAGTTATATGATATGAAGTATTCTTATCATTAAGGCTTTTCAGACTATTGTCTTCATCTTTATTGTTATTTCCACAACATTTCGGCTGATATGTCCTCCGACTTTCTTCAAGTGTTTGCCGAACTCGGGAACCTTCACAGAACTTCGAACTACGTCCTTTATTGAATCCACAGAGGTCGCCTGTTCTGATTCCATTAGCTATAACCAGGTACAAGTGTTAAGTATTTCTGTATTGTTACTCGCCTGCAGTCAGGATTGAACCGGCAATCTCCAGATGATTGTCTCCTTAGAAGCTTAGGGAACCAACACCTATAACCATTATGCTAATTGTCCTGCTGGAATGAAGTATTCTTATCTAATACAAATAATTTGCATAGTTCTATGATTTCAAGTGTCCTAATCAAATACTATTTTATATGCAATTATATGGCTTCATGTAATTATATCTGATAATGATAATTATTTGTTTGCATACAGTTATATGAATTTGTAAGAATGCTGTGACCAATATTGAACAAGTCCTGAAGGCAACACCCTACAAAGCAGCAGCTATACGGCCACCTACTACCTGTCATGAAAACTATCAAAGTTAGATAAACCAGACATGCTGGACACTGCTGGAGAAGTAGGGATGAGCTCATAAGTGATGTACTTCTATGGACCCCTTCACATAGCCGAGCAAAAGCAGGGTGACCAGGTCAAACCTACTTACAGCAGCTCAGTGAGGATATGGGGTGTAGCCCTGAGGACCTGCCGGAAGCAAAGAACAATTGGGAGGAGTGGCGAGAGAGGGTCAGGGATATCTGTGCTGATGGCACGACAAGATGATGATAAGAGGATGATATGAATTTACTAATTGTTGTATTGTGGTAAAGAAGAGATACTCAGTGAAATAGAGTTAACTATTTATTAACTGAAGTGGTACAGTCCAACAAATATTATAAGTCTCATGCTGTTGGAGTTACGTCCAAAGTTGGTCTTACTACTGACCGAGATCTTTCAGTACTGACATGCTTAAGAAACATGGCTTCTTTTATTCTTTTGGGATACTGGAAGTCTCATGATACAAGCCCCTATACAACACTTATCAATGCCCCAAATAATTTTTAAACAAATTTATTAGATCCATTGATGGGACTCTAACAAGTACTACCTCTCAGACTGAGAGTGGACCTTAGAGTAATGAAAATAAAGGGGTATTCCACACTTCCTATGGCTCCAGAACTGGATTCTTACCATCAGTTTAGTCTCAAATATGAGTTGTCCCTTCTTTTTGAGGGTTTTTTATCTAACTGCAAGGGATACAGTCAGCATTTTCTAAGTCTTTCCAACAAAAACAGCCCAATCAGCTGGGGCAGTAGAATACACTGACTGCATCTCTACAGATGAGTGAGACCCACCAAATGAGTGTCCTGGATATAACACTAAACAATCTGATGGTATGGCTCCAGTAATGTGGAAGATTTGGAGAATGTGGAATACTCCTTCATTGCTATCACTCCCAGGTCCACTCTGGCTCAGAGTGGTAGCATCAGATAGGGTACTATCTATAAGTCAAATAGCACTTGGGAAAGGTATGAATCTAATTATTCTCCCTCCAGCTATGGGTAAATAGTAGGACAGACTAGGTTCTTCAGCCTTGGTTAGGCAACTAGTCTAGGAGAAGGAAAACTCTGAATTCAAACCTGTTAAACTCCGCTTAAAAATTGACCTTGTGTCATATCCTGCCCGAGCAGAGGGGTTGGTAAATAGGATAAGTCAAATAGCACTGTTTGACACTTAAACTGTGTGAAAACAAATGACTTCTGCTAAATTGAATTGTTTGAAATAGAACTGTTTGATCATTTAACTGTGTGTAAACAAATGACTGGTGTTTAATTGAATTGTTAGTGATGCATAGCAATACTTAGAACCATTTAACTTTGTTGACTTATGCTAAATTGAATTTTTAAAAATCAAACTGTTTGATCATTCAGTAGTGTGTATCTACAATATGTGTTTACAAATCATATTTTTTATATATGTCGTGCATTCAATAAGTTTCCAGACTGTTTTATACAGGCATCTAAAATTGTCATAGACTCTTGAAAATTCAGTATGTTATTGCTATACATCTTATGAGATAACTGACCAATTTTTATGATTTCACGTTCAAATGAACAGCTACAGCAGCAATTGGAATACACCCTACTAAAGCCTGATTGTCACAGCTGGGGAATTTCAAAAATGCAATCTGGACATGAGGACACTTTAGAAGAATGATATACAATAAAATTCTGTTTTAAACTTAGAAAAAAATGCCACAGAAATGTATGGAATGCTTTAGACTACTTTTTGACCATCTTGCATGCATCGAGCATCAGTTTTTGAGTAGCATAAGAGATTCAAGGAAGGCACGGAGTCTGTGAGGGATGATGAGAGGTGTGGCAGGAGTAAGGAAGTCAATACACCAGAGTTGATGGGCCAAACGGTTAGGGTTAGGGTTACTATGTTGAGGTTTTAAGGGAGTTCAGGAAGAGATTCCGTCGGGAAGAGACCAGCATTCTTCAAATTGGGTCAGTGGCATTTCCACCTGGACAATGCACCAGTCCACCTACTCCATCCTAGTCACAGACAATTTGACCTAGATGGGCATCAAGACAGTTCCTCACTCTCCCTATAGTCCAGATCTTACTCCCTGTGACTTTTGGTTATTCACTAAGCTCAGAGGCTGTTGTTATAAGACAATTGAGGTGATGAAAGAGGCTGTGACAAAGTTAATTGACACGCTCACACAAGAGGACTTCGATGGGGCCTTCCAGAAGTTGTTGGAATGGTACAACAAGTGCATTGCAGCCAGAGGAGATTACTTCGAAGGGGACAAGAGTTTCATGTGTGTACTATTAATAAAAGTGCCCATACTAAAAAAGTCTGGAAACTTATTTAATGATCCTCGTATATGTAAAAACAAGATTTGGCCTTAATTAACCAACAATGGTTGATATGCCATAAAAATAAACCAAACTACACCAACAGAAATCTTACAAAATAATAGACATCTGTTCATGCAAACTTAAGTGAATTTAAAAATGATGGACAAGTTGTTGCTTAGAATAAGATGACTGTATCCCCTGCAGAGTGTCCTTGACCTGACAGTAAACAACATCTGATGGTGAGGCTCCAGTTCTGTAGATTTAGGAAATGAGAAGTACACCTTTATTGCCATTACTCCTAGGTCCAGTCTGAACCGGAGTGATGGTATCTATTAGGATTCCCTCTATGAGTTAGATAAATACAAAAAGGTAAAAAAAACCTCAAGAAATAACTTGACAAAAACTAAATTTTAACATACAATGAATGCTTTTGTTTAAACCTCTTGGCATAAAATAACCCTAGACAAGTTGACTTACCATTTCATGATTGGGTCGAGAAACTTTCAACAAACTGTATTTTCATTTTTCTCTTACGTTTTTATTACTTAAATGTTTCCAGGCTTGAAGTAGCTATGAAGTTATAACACCCTACCTTGATTATGACTATCAGCAGCCATTTTTAAGAAGTCCTTTTATTTTACTTTAAAATGAAATAACCCAACAAAGAATATTTGGTGTAATATAACTGTAAATTATTAGCATTAAGAATAGAATTGTTATTAGTTATGAAACCATATAATTATACACAGTCAAAAGGGATACTTGATGCTATATAACTGTAAATTATTTGTATTAGAATAAAATTATAATTAGTTATGAAACCATATAATTATTAGTCGTCAATAGAAATACTTAGTACAATATAGTTGTAAATTATTTGTATTAGAATATAATTAAAATTAGTTATGAAACCATGTAATTATTAGAATTTTATAGAAATACTTGATGCAATATAATTATAAATTATTTGGCTTAAGAATAGAATTATTATTAGTCATGAACCCATATAATTATAAGTAGTCAATAAGAATACTTAATACAATATTGTTGTCAATTATTTGTATTAAGAATTGAATAGTTATTAGTAATGAAACCATGTAATTGATCGGAATACTTGAAGCTATATAACTGTAAATTATTTGTATTTAGAATAGTTAAAAAGAACTTCAAATTGTTTACTAAGAATTATTATTAGTAACTTGAAACCATATAACTATGAAGCTTTGGGGGAATGTGGAGTACCTGTTCATGGTCATTACTCCCAGATCCACCTGACCCAGAGTGGTAGTACCTGTTATTGTCCTATCTATGGGTCAAATAGAACTGTTTCATCATTTATTATTTTTGAAACCCTTTAACGGTGTGCAAACAAATTACAACAGATTAATTGAATTATTAGTATTACATCGCAGTACTTGGAACCATTTAATCATATGCAAATAAATGTAGAATGTTGAATAGAATTATTTGTGTTAAATAGTAATACTTGAAACTATTTGGGTGTGTGAAAACATATGATTTGTATTAAATTAGACAGGAATACATAATAAATAGCATTACTAATGTTCAATAACAATACTTGAAGCCATTTAACTACGTGCAAGCTATTAGTGCTTGATAGCATTTAAACTATTTGCAAACAAATGATAAATACTAAATAGAATTATCAATGTTATGCCAGTACTTGAAACCATTGAACAATAAATAGCAAACAATAAATAGCAATACTTGAAAATATTTAACTGTGTGCAAACAATAAATAGCAATACTTGAAAACATTTAACTGTGTGCAAACAATAAATAGCAATACTTGAAAATATCTAACTGTGTGCAAATAATAAATTGTAATATCTGGAACTATTCAACTGTGTACAAACAAATGGACACTGGCTTGTTTAAAAATATTGTTACCAACAAAGTATTCATTTACAATTCATATATATTTGACATATATATGTATAAACAGGATTTGGCATTAAATAACCTACAAGGGTTTATATGCTATACATAATACACAACCAACCAACCAACCAACTCTATTACTATGTTTAAACAAATGAATGATCAAATAAGAATAATTACTTGAAACCATATAGTTGTCAGTGCTTGATAGGAATACTTGAAACCAAGCAACTGTGTGCAAATTATCTATATTAGATGGGTATATTTTTGGCGACCATAGTTGAGGACGACCAGAAGGCTCCCATTTAAGTAGCTACTACACAGAGGTGTAGGGGAGGGTGCTACTCCTTTCCCAGGATTGCTTCACTTTACTCTTGATATGTACCTTATATTGCTGAGTGTTAAGCAAGGAGGTATCAAGTAACATTTTTAAAGTCTTTGGTATGACGCGACCTGGGATTGAACCCAGGTTTCCTGGACCATTGGCGAACACTCTACCCACTCTCAAGCAACTACAGAAATGTAGATATAAATGTACAATGAACATGATTCCCTGTTAGGCATAGAATAACTCTATGTGGATTGAAATGCCTTTAAAATCAATCAGTCAACCAATCAATCATTTTCAAAGTAAAAAAAAGTTCCTTCAAAGTAAAAATTTGGTTAGAATGTGAAATTTAAAAACTATTTACAAAAATATTCAAAAATTCTTTATCCTTATTTTAAGGGAAGAACATTTTTTTTTTCTTTCTGCCCATTGATGCACATTCCAGTATATCTGAAATGTGTCACCCTCTGTACATGAAGGTTTCTTTAAAGGATTTTTTAAGTACATGTTTTGCATTGACAATATTAATGTGCATGCCACCATTATATCCTCTTTTACACATGTTCATGGTGTATCCATATGCACATCTGCATGTTGCTGGCCCTCCTCTTCTTAATATTTTTCTTTATTCTAACCCTCCACAAACTTACTCCCCCTACCTCACAATATGTCCCTACCCTATTTCTTCCTGCACTATGACAAACTTACAATGAATGACTGCAGACGGAATTGACTCTGGTTCGTGAATCAAGTAAATGAAGAGTAGTAGATGGAGTTGAGAGAGGAGGGTGTAGTGTAAGAGAAGGTGTCAGATGCTGTTTGTAGGGGTTGCCAGGTAAGGAGATGTGTTGCTTGCAATTCATTGTGGAAACACATCAGATTCCCCTGGAAAAATGTGCAGTTCATTTGCACAAAAGAGACATATTTCAAGCTGTGTGATTAGGAAAATGTTTGCACTGTTTTTCTTTTGTCTTTTGTTTTTTTTTGTTTTTGTTTTTGTTTTTGTGATGTGGGAAGAGTAAACAAGGAGCAAAAATAAGAAAAGAGGACACAAACAAAAGCAGAGTAAAGATAATAGTTATATGACTGTAAAGAATGGGAGTGAAAAAGAGAAGAGAAAGAAGAAAAGGAAGAAGTGATAGAATAGAAAGAGAGAGTGGATGAAAAGGAAAAGAATGTAAAGAGAGACAGAGAGAAGGGAGGAAAGAAAGAGAAAAGGAAAAAGACAATAGGAAGGAAGAAAAAGGGGGAATAATAGAAAATTAAGAGAGAGGAGGAAAAGAAAAGAATGTAAAGAGAGAAGGGAGGAAAGAAAGAGCAAAGGAGAAAGACAATTGGAAGGAAGAAAAGAGGGAAATAGTAGAAAACTAAGAGACAGAGGATGGAAAGAAAAGAATGTAAAGAGAGAAGGGAAGAATGAAAGAGAAAAGGAGAAAGACAAGAGGAAAATAATAGAAAACTAAGAGAGAGAGGATGAAAAGGAAAAGAACTTAGGAAAATACAGAGAAGGAGAAAGAGAATCAGAAGGAGGAAAAGGGGTAAATGACAGAATAATGTATCTGGACAAGAGCCAACACCTTGGTTTTTTATTGTTACAACAGTTTGGCTGTTATACTCTCCTGCCTTCTTTAGATCTCTGTTGTAGTCAGTAACTTACTGGTAATTTCAAGCCAACTCCATTATTACCACAGTCAGGAAATAGAGTTAAATTACTTCAGATTGAAATTTTTCTTCATAATTTTCTCTTCAATTTTATTAAAATCAAAATGTTTCTAAATTCTTCTTGCATCTCAGGATGAAATGCTTTCCAAAGCTTCGAGTTAATGGTGGCATCATTAAATAAAGTTGTGATGCATTAATGATAAAAACTTTTTCATGATCATTACTTTATTCAGATCACTGTGTTATTGTCTTCTAATTTCACTGTTCTTGCTTAGTGGATATCAGTTAATCCTTTTGACTGTGTGTGTCCACCTCTACCCTGAACCTTCATATAACTCATCTGGCACTAACTGCTCTCAGGAGAGTAGAGTTGGTTCAAACATATTTTTGGCCCAGTCAGCTGGGGCTGCAGAATACTCTGACTGCATCTCTGTTGAGGGATAATACTCCCTTAACAAGTGTCCTGAATATAACATTAAACAATCTGATAGTGAGACTCCAGTAATGCTGCCACTTTGGGGAATGTGGAGTACCCTTTCATTGCCATTGCTCCTAGGTCCACTCAGGCTCGGAGTGGTAGCACCTGATGGGGTCCTATCTGTAGGTCAAATAGAAGTAAACAGTGTAATTACACTCAACTGAATTGTTTGAAATAGAACTGTTTTTACTGATGTGAAAGGAACATGAAATATACAAGTGAACAATTTAAAATGAAAACAATTTACTAAGTAGTTTGATAGTGGAATGCTGCATATGATTATGTATGTTCAGCTGCTTAGATGTATATAATGGAAGAAAGAGGGGAGGAAAAGAGTGAGGTGTAACCGTCTTTACTTATCTCATTCATGCTGTCTGTGATAGTTCATTGTTCTCTCTCTTGTGAGAGTCAGGAGGGTTCACGACCAAAGGTCTGTTTTTTCTTTCTTTTTCATTTAACAGACGGGCCTGGGCTGTAACTTTCTCTTCCTCAACCTTCTCATAAAGTCTGTTGCTACTTTTCTTCATTATCATCATCATAATGGGTGGCCTCAATGATCCGTCCCCATGCTTCTTTTTTTTTTCATAAGACATCTTCTTAGTATGTTGCATAGCCACTTCACATTCTCAAACTAGCTGGTCATTTGCATGTGTCCCTCTCAAAAGATTTCCACTAAATGTTCTTTTGTCAAATTCAGATTTCTGACACATGAAAAGCAGCCCTCGTTGTGTGCTTTCCATCAGCTAATCAGTGACTTCTCTTTTACAAACTGTGGTATCTGCTGATTTTAGTGTATGGCAAACAGGGGTTACGTGGATGGCACTTAGTCACCCGATGTTCAACTTTGCGGCTGATATTGGTTGTACCCACTGACTGACCCTTATAGGTCATCTGTTACTAAGAATAGGGGGTTAGATATTCACAACAATATACAATATACATGATTCCTAAAGCAATAGATGTAAGATAACTTGTTAAAAGCAAGCATGTCTGTCGTCTTGTCAGATTTCTTCACTTAATTGTATTTAGCCCTCTAAAATACACATCAAATAATATTAGGGAAAATCAAAAATTGCCCAATATTTTGGTACATTTGTGATGGATAAATCACAATTGCCCAATATTTTGGTGCATTTGTGATGGATATATCAAGCAGTAAATATCATGGAAGTTAACCACTATTGCATGGTGCATTGCTCTACTCTATATAGGATTCAAAAGCTGTTCAAATGAACTTGCAACATTGTCTAATTCAGGAACTTATGTTTCATGAGTTTAATCTGAACCATAATGCTACAGAAGTAACTAAAAGCATTTGTTGTGCAAACGGTGAAGGTGCAGTTGGACACAGTACAGTAAGAACCTTGACAATTAGACAAGGTGAGATAAGCCTAAAAGTGTCAATTCTGAGGTAGTGCTCAAAGCCATCATGACAAATCTGGCAAGAAGTACTCAAACTAGGCAAATCACAGTCCAGCATGGTTTATGATCTTTACAAAAATAATGCAAAACTTTTGACTTACCTTATTATTTTTCAATGAAAATTTGTGGTCTTTGCCATTTGTGATAATAAGCCTCTTATATTAAACCGGGCCATTGGCCTAATGAGTAGAGAGCTTGCCAATGGTCTGGGAGACTGGAGTTCAATCCTTGGTTGAGTCATACCAAAGACTCAAAAAATGGTACTTGATGCTGCCTTGCTTAATACTCAGCATTGTAAGGTAATAATCAAGGGTAAAGTAGACCAATCCAGGGAATAGAGCAGCGCTCTCCCCTACCCCTCGGTGTAGTAGCAATTGAAAAGGGAGCCTTCGCATCACCCTTGACTAAGATTGCCAACATTTTTATTATTAAGAATATTCTTGCCCAGTCGGCTGGGGCTGTAGAATACACTGACTGCGCCTCTACAGAGGGGTAAGACCCCACCCCGATGAGTGTCCTGGATATGACTAAACAATCTGATGGTAAGGTTCCAGTGATGCTGGGGCTTTGGGGAATGTGGAGCACCCCTTCACTACCATTAACTTGGTAGAAACAATAGCAATATTAGTGTGTAAACAAATTAGTTCTAACTCATATTAAAATGAAATTACCAACAAACTAATCTCTTACATATCATGTATATCAATTTAAATGTGTGTAAACAAACAACTTATGCTAAATTGTTACTGTTACGTAGCAATACTTGAAACCATTTAACTGCGTGCAAAAAAATGAGCTCAGGCTCATTTAAAAATGCTATCAACAAAATGTTTAAAATCATATATCTGATATATATGGATTGAGGATTTTGCATTCAATAACCTACAGTGGTTGATATGCCATAAAACAAAACCAAACCAGGACTCCTCTTTGCGGTGGGGGTTCTTACCAGGGGTCTGCAGGGAATATAATCAGTATATTTTAAGTCCTGCTAAGAGAGTGAGGAAAATAACAGAAAAAGGAAGAAGAAAGTAAGTGTTATACACTCAAAGAGAAAGAAAGTCAAAGAAATAGCTACAAAGAGAAGAAGAAAATGAGAGAATTGAAGATACAGAGAAAAAGAGAAAGAAAGAAATGGAAATCTAAGAAAAAAAATCCATAACTAAAGGTAAAAAAAGAAAATATAGAAATCAAAGCATAAAAGTTAAAGATGTTTCAAGGCAAAAATTTGGAGAGATTTAGAAAAATAGTAAAATTTAGAGAAAGAATAACCATGACAATAAGAAAGCTAGAAAGAAAAAGAAAGGAAAATTAAAACCAAAGAAACAAGAAAAAATGAAAGAAAATAAATCTGAGAAATAAAAAAACTTAAAAGGAAGTCACAAACATAAAAAAAGAAAATAGATGAATAGACTGAAAAAATGAAATCAGACAGATTCCCCACCCCCACCCAAAAACAAAAAAACTCCATAAACAGTCTCCATGGTTACACTGGATGAAAGGAGATTGTGTCAGTAGTGCATGATTCAAAGATGATTATTATTTTTCATTGCTTTTAATTTAGCCTTTTTTCGGTGCTATCAACCCAACATAGATTTAAAGATTCCAAAAGATTGTTTTGTATTTTTGTGTATGTTGAAGCATAATATACTTATGTGAAGGCAAATGTGTTTGGTGAACTAGGCTTTGAAATGCTCAATGAAAAGTTGCAATTTTTATGTGAGAAAAAGAGAAGAAAGGAAAGAATGAAATTTTAAAAAAAAAAGAATGAAAAAGAGAGAAGAAAGAAAAGAATTCAAAGGAAGAGATGAAAAAAGCAAAGAAAAAGTAGCAAGAAAAAAGAAGAAAATGGAAATAAAGAAAGGCAAAGTAAAGAAGACTGAAAAGAAAAAAAGATGAGAAAAGTTAAGATAGAAAAAGAAAGAAAAGAGATAAGGAAAAAAAGCAAATGTGGGAGAAAGTAGAGCAAATGGAATTTATAAGACAAGTAAGAAAGGGAAGAAAAATGACAAAGAAAGAGTTGCAAGAAAAAGGTAAAGACAAAAGTAAGAAAGAAAGAAAGAAAGAAGACAAGAAAGTAAAAGTGTAGAAGTGTTAAAACTGGAAAGAAAAGAGAAGAGGGAAAATATGTGTGAGAAAAAGGAAAGAATGAATTTATAAGGCCAGAAAGAAAGAAATGAAAAAAGAGAAAATAAAAGGTTTGGTTTGGTTTTATGGCATATCAAGCATTGCTAGTTATTAAATGCCAAATCCCATTTTTACATGTATATTAAATATTTGATATGTTAACACATTTTGTAGATACACACACAGTTAAATGTTCAAACAGTTCTATTTCTAACAATTCAATTTAACATAAGTAATTTGTTTGCACAGTTTAAATGTCAAACAATTCTATTTGACCCATAGATATGACCGTCTCTGGTACTAACATTCCAGGTTAGAGTGAACCTGGGAGTAATGGCAATGAAAGAGTACTTCACATTCCCCAAAGCTCCAGCATTACTTGAACTTCACCATCAGATTTTTTAATGTTATATCCAGGACACCTGTTGAGGGGGCTCTTACCCCTCTGCAGAGATGCAGTCAGTATATTCTACAGCCCCAGCTGACTGGGCTGAAAAAGATAAAGGAGAAAGAAAGGAGAAGTAAAAAAGAAAGAAAGAAAAAAAAAACAAGGTAAAGAAGACAGAAAGGAAAAAGACAAGCAAAGATGAAAAAGTAAATAAAAAAGAGGAGAAAAAAAAAGCAAATATGTGAAACTTGAAGAAAGAAAGTGAATTTACAAAGTGAGAAAGAAAGAAAAGATTAAGGGTAAAAAAGAAAAAGAAGAAAGAAAGAAGAAGGCAAAAAAACAAAAAAACAAAAAGTGAAACAGAGAGAAAAGTTAAGATAGGAAAAGAAAGAATTGAGAGAAGAAAGAAAGCAAGTGTAAGTAAAAGAAAAAAGAGGAAAGAAAATGAATTCATAAGGCAAGAAAGAAAGAAAAAATCAAAAGTTGCAAAATGTAAGGAAAACAAAAGGATAATATTGATGACATTTGTGGTACCATCAACTCATTAATGATTTTAAAAAATGACAAAAGATTGTGTGTGTGTGTGTGTGAGTGTGTTTGTGTGTGTTTGTGTGTGTGTGTGACTCAAATTTTACTCTCAAATAATACATCATAACATTCTTTTATGCTTTTGCAAATAGATGACACACTCTACTTGAACAGACTGAAGCTTGGTGAAGGCATTCACCTAGTTAAATAAGAATTTGTTATGTTACTTTTATAAAGAGCTGAAATCCTAGACAACAAAATAAATATATACGAAGAGGAAAATAAATATTCAAAAAAAATATAAAGGAAATAAACATAATTTACAGATATGACAAGAAATTCCAATTCATATTTTCTTATGAAAAAAAAGATAATAACAGAACATGTGTTTGTATATATATATATATATATATATATATATGTATATATACACAAATGTTATATATATACGCCTAATATATATATATATATATATATATATATATATATATATATATATATATAAGAAATTCCATTTGTTGATTTGTTGATGAAATATATTACATTTGAAAAAGAAACTTACTAAACAGTGTGTGTGTGTGTGTGTGTGTGTGTATGTATCCAAATGTCCTGTGACCTTGAAGGATATACAGGTCCCAGCCACATCATGTCTATGAAAGATTTATCTGACCTACCAGCAACCCAGATTTGACTATAGGTTCTTTTAATATACATGAATTGAGACTAATGCAGGCTCATCAAAATAAGGTTGATCTCCTTGGCAGCCCATTTTTTAGAAGCCTCTTGTGCCAAGTGATAAACTTAACCCTGAAAAGCTGGTTGTGCTTGGTTGGGAAGGCAATCAAAATTATATCTCTTGCCCACATCTGTGATGGTGCAGTAGTTTCATAGCAAGTAGGTTTTTATGGTGTGGAGTTGTTTAGCCCCAAGACCTTATTTTTGAATTCAGTATTATTCCTTTGAGACTGTTTTTTAAGGCTAAAGAGTCCAGTCTGCCTAACTGTTTACCAATTGCTGGGGAGAGAAGACATGGATTCACACTTCCACATAGAAGGGAAACACAAGTAGTAGCATCCAGTATTTTAGATTTGTCTGTCATGTTCTTTTCCTTAAACTGTAACCTGTATGCCATGCATGTCCAATATATATATATATATATATATATATATATATATATATATATATGATTCATATTCTGGACAATGCCCATAAGTAAGTAAAGTTGGCGACTGTAGTCGAGGGCGACCAGAAGGCTCCCTTTTCAATAGCTACTACACCGAGGTGTAGGGGAGTGCGCTACTCCTTTCCCTGGATGTCTCCACTTTATCCTTGATACATACCTTATATTTGCTAAGTGTTAAGCAAGGAGTTATCAAGTGCCATTTTTAAAGTCTGGTATGACGCGACCTGTGATTGAACGGGTTTGAATGGAATTTGAAAA